>JAHDVE020000605.1:0-132611 GCA_022606495.2 Halesus radiatus | reverse complement strand
CCGTCCCGTTATTTTCAATCCAACCGCTAATAACCTGGTTAAGTTTAGGAGTTTCGCCGTTAGCCGCAGATAGCGTCGCTTCGGCGCTACAACTTTTATATTTAACCGTGTCCCCGAGCGGGTAAGCTGTTAATGAGGAAACACGATGCATAAATTAATGAAACGCCTCTCCGAATCCACCCATAATAATTTACAATAACGCCAGGGGTCGAAACGACCGGAAAATAGGACCAAAGTACTATTGTTTATTTTTTGCGTTTTTATCCGAGACTTGAGTGTTTCCTAAAGAGGTATTTTCCAAATGACCTTTGTTTGTCAGGGGAATTGATCGTGGGGCATACTGCTTGTGCGTGTTTCTCGTGTACTCGTATGTGTTTTGTATCACGACCCGACTGCGAGCTTTTACAGTTCGCGCTAAAGAGTAATTTTATTTATGGCTTAGAGTGGAATAATTGTGTGCAATTTATGCTGTAGCCCATTTTTATGAAACTGTATTCTTGCACTAAATTTTACATTATATAAGTACAGAGCTTTCTGTTATTTTTCAATTTTATCGGAGTTCCGAATTGAACATTACGTAGATATACTAAGAGAGTTTGAATTATAGACGTACAAGAGAATTTATTCCTCAAGATTTGAAATCAGGTCATATTGTATGGTTGTAAGACCTTTCACGATTTCAACATCATCTTCAGATAAGAGGGCAACTTCAGGGCCTATGTCATGTGATATGTGTCGTATGAAGTTGCTGTCTATAGTATGTATAGAGAGAGGATGAACTGAACCCGGTTCTTGAAATTGCTCTTGCTGTAGGAATGAGGAAACACAAATGCCGGCAAGGTTTTGAGCACACATTTCGTAAAAACAATCCGGTCTCATGTGGAAAATGCTAACTGTTTATGAATGTTTATCACGCGTCTGATGCATTTCTCGGCTGCGCTCCTGTGCGAAGGGACCAACGGCGTTAGTTTTTCCAGAACCTTCAAAATATATTCAGAACAAATGCAGCATGAAATCCAGCATTTGTTCAGATTTTATATAGATATAGATTTTAGTATTTTTTCCCAATTCTACTGCCGAAATTTTGATTTTGAAATGCATGGAAACACGCGAAAAGAGCGCTGCCCAACAAAACACTTCACTGATCAATAGAAAAGTTGGAAAGAACGGCAGTAAATATTGCAGTCGGTTACCGAGAATTTCTTGACACGCATAAGCGTAACGAAACACGTGTTTAAATACATTTTTTTGATTCCCAACTTCTCCTTGCTAATCGGGGCCAGTGGGACTATGGCGAACCCAATTGGGATATGTTGTAAGGCTGAAGGGTATGGGGATGTAAAATAAATGAGGAAGAGGATGGTGGGAAGTTCCTGGCTATTCAGATCTGGTTACCAAACACGGCTAAAGTCATTTCTAGCAAGTTTTCAACTTTGTGTGGTAATATTTCACCAGGGCGATACTGAAAATTAAATTTTAAATAACATAATTTAATTAAATATAATTTACTTGCGTACGTCGGGAATCGAACACGCGACCTCCAAATTCGTAGTAGAGGACGTTATCCCTAGACCATGTAGCCGTATATTTTAAAAACATTTTAATTTACACATTTTTGTCATAAAACGTTTGTTGAAAACACTTTGGGCCAAGCAATGTCAACTGACCGTTCAAATTATTATTAATATTTACATAATTTTTGTTTATGTGCATAAAAGATAAATTATTAATCATTTAATTAACTGAAGTCAAGAATACATTTCTGAGAAAACTCGTATTGATTCAAGATCTTGTGCAAATGCTTTATTACGTAACTATGAACGTGTTTTCAAATCTCAATCATCCTTGCCATAGATAGTCTGTACCGTTTAATTGTTTTGATTTAAATAAATTAAATTTAAACTCAATATTAGTTTTGAAGCCTTTTCCAGTGATAATGAAGTATTTTCTAAATAGCGTATTCCTCTTGCCAGTTTTCATAAAAAAAACATTTCCCAGTGGTTAGATCTTTTAGCGTAGGTACAAAAGTTTTGTGTTCAAAGAGTGCTAAATTGGTTGCGAGTTACATTATCAGTACACAAATTAATATCAAAAGGAAATCATTTTCCATTCGATTCGTCAAAAGGAGCTATGAAGTTAAACAACTAAGTGAATAAATCAATACGCAAACCAAAGGGAATTATTATCACAAGTGATGAAAATCAAATCGTTGCGGCGCAAACAGTTTTAATTTTTAATCTTGTTACAGAAAATTAGAATTCCTGATTGTTTTCGCGGCTGGAAATTATGAATATTTCTATTATTATTATTTGGGAAGACGGTGTTACGGGGAAAGCGTCAATTAAATAAAATCTCATCGGAGACTTCTCCGCTCGGTAATTAGCCCCTTCTATCGGCCGTATTGGTAAACAAAATAAATTACTCGGCAGTCTACTTCCCGAAGAACTTGAAGGCACTTTTATTATTTTGTTATTGTTGTTTTGCGCGGTCAAATTGAGCGAAGACATGGAGGTTAATGGAATAAAAAAACAATACTCGATTTAATCGACCGCCACCGTATTTAAAAATATATATTATTCGGTAAAATAGTTGTTTTCTCAATTCAGACGCGATTTACTGTTTTTTTTCTGTTCTCCTAAATAAAGTATTTGTAGTGTCTGTAATATCTAATCCTATAGAACTTCAGTAATTACTTTTCTTTTTAATTAAATGAAAAACGTGAAACAAACATTATGGTGTTTTGTCGTGATTTTTGAACAGTTAAATTGCTTTTTCAAAGCTGAACATTTGGGATATTGGGATATGGGATATTGTATTCTAAAAACAGTTAGGTTGGCTTAAAATTTCAGACAAAAAAGCTATAAAAAATTCGTGATGCCTTTAACACCTTTTTCCGCTATGTATAGTTATTTTTTTGCTTTGTATTTATATAATTAGAGAGTATTTTAAAATAATGTTTAAAGGAAATGTTCCTTTGTATAGCAAACTTCGTTTCTATTGTCGCTATTGTTGACTTGCATAAATTTGTGTAAGAATAAACATTGCTAATTCATAAAACAAATAATTACATTTCTGAAAGATTTTTTTTGATTTCCTTATAAACACTTTTCATGTAAGTGTTCATATATATTATTTTCTCTGTTTGTATTTTGTCTTGGCTAGCTTCATTTTGTAGGGTGGAGATAAAGTAATAATAAGATGTTTTCCGTGTTTGCGTATAATAAAATTGCGATATTAAAAAGTATTTTACATGTTTCGTAATAAGTACGAATATTTGTTATTTCTCTTTTTTATTTAATAAATACATGAGCTATAAGTTTTCAAGAAGCGGCTGTATGTATTATCAATTACAAGGTTATTCAAGATGGTGGACTCAATTTCATACCGCTATATTTCCTGAATTATACGTTATATGTGAATAATCTACATAGCAATTGAAAGAGGAGGTCCAAAAGTTTCGAATCCCCGCTAGATCCCCCTTAGTTGCGCGAACGACCGGTAGATTGCTTGCGCCGCCTACTAATTTTCGAATAATTTATTTCATTATATCTCCAAAGATATTAAAAAAAACACGTTTCTCCTTTAGATGAATTCAAAATTCAACAAAAACGGTCCTAACAATAACAATTTTTATTTGATCAACTTTCCGTTGATCAATAATCAAAAATACTTTGAAATCCAATAACAATATCGATTTCTAAAAACAATAATATTATCCCGAAGCAGAAAGCAGGATGTTGACGGGTTTAAGTTTAATAATTATTTGAGGCTTTCATTATTCCAAGTGGTAGGAGGGGTCGCGAGAGGCGTTTTGGAGAATAATTACAATGAAATAATGTATTAAAGCCGTTTTGTTAATAAACTCGAAATAACTTATCCGGCATCGTCTGTATCGAAAATTTTGGATAATTATTTTTAGGACCGGGTTAACTTTTGGATTGGCCCCAAACTTTGTATGGTTGCCCAACGGAGCGTGACGCCAATAGGGCCGGGATCATTCCCGACCAAACTTCTTTACATCTTGAAGGTGTGGGTTGTCAGGGGCGCGGCGAGATAGTCCCCGGCCCCCGGGCGAGCTTAGTTAACTTAATGGTTGAAGAAATTATTGTGAATAGTTTTTTTCAGAAATTTTACCCCCGGTTAATTTGTAAAGTCTATTAATTCTTCAATATTTTCAAGATTCTTCCACCATTAACCGTTTTATATCTTTCATTATTGGCAACGTATGCCTATTTCTTAGACCTCAGTAAGGACTTCGACAGAGTTTCTCATCCTTTATTATGGGCTGAACTCAGGAATAGAGGTTACATTGAATATCATACAGATTCTTGACACTTGGCACTGGCAGCAAGAAAACCTTGTAAAGTGGAAAGACGGACTGTCCGAACTATTTTACTTAAAAAGTGGGGTCAGACGGGAAGGTTGCATATTTCCAATATTGTTCAACATATACATGGATGAACTCACCCACAGGTAAATAATGCTGGGGTAGGCTGCTATATCGGAGGACAGTGTGCCAACAATGTGAGTTATTGAGATGATATGGTTTTGATGCCACCGTCGATAAAGGGGCTACGTTTCTTCCTAAAGATCTGTGAAAAGTTCTCACACGAAAAAAACATGCTGTATAACCAAAAAAAAACAGCACTACTGATTATCGAATATGGACAGAGGGTCCTAAAAGCAATCTACCAGCTTTCTTGAATGACTAGCTTCTGAAGGTGGTAGAAGAAATCAAATATTTGGGACACTTCATTACTAGTAAGTTGATGGATGACCGTGCTATCGACAGACAAAGACGAGCACTCGGTGTAAACTCAAATCTGCTCAGTAGAAGATTTCGGCTTTGCAGTCCACTCGTGAAAAGGACGCCACGTCTGTACATCTCTTTATACATGCGAGCTCTGGGCGAACTTCAAGAAGGGCAGCATGGAAAGACTTCGCGTTCAATACAACAATGCCTCCCTCGCGATGTTCGGTCTGTTCAGACACTGCAACGCCTCCAAGATGCTCACGGAGGGGCGAGTTCCTGGTTTTGCAGCCATGGTGGCAGGATTTAGAGAGAGGGTAAAAAAATCCGGAAATGTCCCCATCATTAAATCCCGCCAGAGTCCAGATTCTAGCAAAGAAGCAAGATGGAGAAATATACTAGTTCTATCAATCCCAAGTACAATAATTCACTGACATCTATTATATATTATCTTTACATTACCATTTTTTTTATGAATATATCTGATCTATGTTATATGTGTATACTTTATGGGATGTGTGGAACTGCACTAACCACTTCACATTCCGGAATAAATAAATCAATTTTATTGTCTGGGTTTAACGTATTTCGCTCTATTTTATTTCCTGGAAAAGTTTATGCACATAGTATTGAAGTGTATTTAATTTCTTTCGAGGAGCTTATGTTTTGTTAGGATTGATTCTATCATTCTGTCAGCTACAAACTTATTAAAATAATCACATGGAAGTTCTGCCTCAATGCCGGCAGGATTAGAGCAGTCTGTGGGTACAGAGCAGATCTATTACTTGGTTCCTTGCTGGATAAATACAAATATTTGCTACAAAAATTATGAATGTTCCCCCCCAAATACCCTTCCAAAGATACGCCATTGCAGAATACATCTTTGTAACCATAGTAACGAAAGCGGCGTCGACCGCTATTGCGGGCTAATGTTTTGTATCGTAAATCGATATGCAAAAGTTCACAATAAATCATTCTATAATACACTATATTCAGATGACAGACCGTTGTATGGGCGGCATTTTAAAAGAGCTTACCCATTTCTCCCCATAATTTTTTTAAATAATTGCTGTAAAGTTAAAATTCTTGCTTCTTATTTACATCAGATATATTTTTTTTAATTATCTTTTTGTATTGATTTCTGCCCTCCAACACGCCTGTCCTTGTTAAGTAACTCCACTATTGTGTCAATACCTCCATCGTTTAAGGCTGTATCATAGAACGTTCAATTTCCGCTTCCAGCACTTACTAATACTCATAATGACACCTAAAAACCTCCAAAAAATAGTTTAAAGGGTTTCAAATAAATAATCAACTAAGGGGCAGAAGTTTCAAGGACACGCCGAAAGAAGTAGGAGTAGTCAGATTCTTTTATCTTTGCCATCAATTATATAAACTTTCTAAAGACATATCGCAACCTTACTTAGTAAATGACCTATTTTGGTATTTTTACACGAGAAACAAAAAAATCCGGTTTTATTTGTTTGTAAAAAAAGGTATTAAAAATTCTAAGTCATCCAAAGGTATGAATCCTAAATAAATTGGAAATTCTGCCACACTACTCCAACATATTTTTTTTTCAAAACGGTAATTTTATTTTGTTTACAATAGTATTTATTGATTTTGTTATCTGTTTAATTTTATTCCTTATTATTTATTTTACTTCAGAGGACTTTTGTTAACTTACGGATGTGAGGTTGTCGTAATAATATTTATAAATATATTTTTTTTTATTTGTGAAACAATCTGTATGTTATTACTTTGTTGCCAGTGAAGTTTCCTATATATAAAAAAAATGATATTTAAAAAATGATAAAACGAAAAAAATCATAGTAAAATAAATGATATAGATGAAATTAATAAAAAATATTTTATTAGAAATACTTTATTTTTTGTTTGTTTTTTATTATTTTATAGTTATTTATTAATTTCATTAACAATGACGCCACAAAAAGCTTACATAATTGAAAAAAGAAATTATAGTTTCAGAAACACTAACTAAAACAAATTAAAAATATATGCGTAGATAACGTTAAAGCTAACAATATACAAACAATATAACACACGGCGGGGATAATATTTATAACTAACTTTGCGAATTATTTTTTTTCTGTTACGTATTTACTTAATTGTCCTGAGGATAAATGACGTCCGAAAAGATGTTGTATTTTGTGCATGTTCTTGCGAAAAATGAGTGGTGTGTGTGTTTAGTTTTTGAGTGCGGCATGTGGAATGGTTGATTTGAGCGTGTGTTTCTTACTGGACAGTGAAAATGAATATTTTCTAGAAGGTACTAATTATCAACAACGTTGTTGATGATTTTGTAAATAAATTTTTTGTCGGATATATATTTCTTTTATCTTCTAGTTACGATAACTTATGGAACGCTAATGAATCTTTTTGGGGTGTTTGGTAGGACTTAAAATATAATTGTTTGGGTCTCTTTTTTAATTCTTTTTAATCGTTCAATGTTAACATTATATTGCGGATTGCAAATCACTGATCCAAATTCTAATAATGCGCGAACAGATGAGACATATGGTATTTTAATTATATGTCGTGATCTAAATGGCTTCGACACTCTTACGATGGATCCTAGAAGTTTGTACCCATAAAAAATGCTAAAAGATGGCGTTCATATCTTAATTTGTGAAAGAATGGACAATGGACATACGGTTTTTACTAATTAAGGGTACTATACAAAATCTACGCAGAACCTGATGCTCTAAAATTTAAAAAAAAGTGCCTATAAAAATACAAAAGGATGCTTAATATTTAAAGCATCTTTCTTTCTTCTAAACCGCTATTCACTACACTCTTATGTCGAAATTTATATCCGAAGCCATTATAACATTTTAGAGCCTTTCTTTTCATGATATTTAATGTCAATTTAAAAGTTTCGCGAACGGCATAGAGTAGACGATCCTACGTCCCATCAAACTTAGTACGAGCATTTTCGAAGCTCGTTAACGTAGGTACTTACATTTTCTTTCAAAGCAAATGCTTTTTTCATAGTTCGAAGCAACTTTAAATAAATCACCTTTCAAAATATTTAGCGAATTTATTTTTCAGTTAGTCCTCCAAATTTAATTTTGTCCTAAAGGTTTTTTTTTAACTCAAGCAATTGTACAAATGATTTATCAGTCAGTAACTTCTATACAGGAAATACAGTAATTAGTTTAATATACTCGTATAAGGTTTCAAAAGACAAAATCCTCAAACTGTAATCCTTAATTTCTATGAAATGTTTGATGCAAATAAATAAATGTCCTATGTAAGGTGGATATGAACGATCCGAGTATCCATGGGCGTCGTTTGAAAAAGTCACGTTTCATTTGGAGTAATCTAGTCTGTCTGGCGAGTGTTAGCATGTGGAGTGCGGAGTAGGTAATCTAGCGGGCTAAACTCCTGCGGATCGTAGTACCTACTCAACTGCCAATAGTGCACCTAATGATCCGTGATCACTGCGAGTGGATCGTTTAATGATTTCGATAATCCTCATCCACGTGATGCTATATACTGCGAATCTTATGGAGTTTCCGAGGAAAGTTTTGCTGATTTTAACCCTTCCCTTACGGTGTTAGAAAATCCCCAGTGTACAGGATACACATTTAGAATTGTGTAATTTTTGAACGAAAATGAATGGTTAACATTTATTACTTATGTAAATCATTTTATTATTAGTTTACTGTGTACATTATGTAGGTACATAAGTTAAATATTGTGTGTAATTGCTGAAAACTAGGAAAAAACACCCACTATGCATTAAGCGCTTGATACGTCCATTACAGCCGGCAGATAGCCGGCTACTACTGACGACCACGCATCGTGGCACTGTGAGCGAAACCCCGCGCCCCTCTCGCTCATTATTAATGCACTACTCGGCAACGCACGCAGACCTACGTATATAATAACTATTTTTTTCCGGATTATTCTACAAAACGTTTTTTTCTGTTACGTTCGATAAATACTTATATATTTTATCTAATTCATAAATGTATTGCTGATGAACACCTAAAATATGAATTTTGTGTTTAGTATGTTGAAGATATCGAACAGAGATTTTGAAATAATTAGAGACATGCCAAATCAGTTGACAGCACCGGCAGGGAACAGTTTCAAAGGTTAAGTTTCAGTTAGAGTGAAGAAAAGTGGTCCTTAACCTTTTCATCTACACCAAATACTTTAGTCTCATACATTCCTTCCGACCCTTGACATTGCCCGACTCAAGTATTCAACATTTTTTATCATTTTATAAAAAGAAAGAAGTGCATTCACGAGTTACGATTAACCTGACAAAATATGTGAAAATCTCCTACTGCCATCATTAAAAGCGAAGGATGTTGCTTGTACGATGATGGAGGATTTAGCCAGCCGAGGAATTGAACCCATGAAACCTGGGTAGGAACCCGAAACATTTGTAGATTCAGTCACAGACCGGTAAATCATTTGATTCACTTGATCATGCCATGTCTTCCTCAGGTGTCCCCGACTTCTTCTGCCATTCAGATTCACGTCATATAACGCACGATGATGTGAGCTAACTCAAGGTTTATAAGTAAATCAAATATATTCTCCATACTCTCCTTTGTTCGATCATCCGTTCTACGTGCCCTAACCATCTAAGTATCCATATCTTAATCTTACTCATTACACTTACATCAGCCTTACATTATTTACAAATCTCTACATTTTTCACACGGTCATACATAGTTATGCACGGTCATACGTGGTTATACATGGTCATAGATGGCTATACACGGTCTTGCATGGTTATACACGGTCATATATTGTTATACATGGTCATACATGGTTATACATGGTCATACATTGTTATACACGGTCATACATGGTCATACATGGTTATACTCGGTCATACATGGTTATACATGGTCATACATGGTTATACACGGTCATACATGGTCATACATGGTTATACACGGTCATACATGGTTATACACGGTCATACATGGTTATAATGGTCATACATGGTTATACACGGTCATACATGGTTATACACGATTATACACGGTCATACATGGTTATACACGGTCATACATGGTTATACACGATCATACACGGTCATACATGGTTATACACGGTCATACATGGTTATATCTGAAAGTATCCACCACTCTGGAACATGCCGCAAATATACTACATATTATTTTTAATTAATAAATTGTGAAATAACACGAATTAATCAAATAATTGACCCTCGATGCACACCCGAAGATTATAACCAAGATCGTTAAACAGAGTTAAGAACCTACAATTTTCATTTTGTAAATCTAACACGCCTGATGGGTTTTCCTAAATGCGCCATATTTCAAGTTCACTGATGAATTTCCGGATATCTCTTCTAGACTTCCGGTATTAATCATCCTAGAGAGGTGGTGGCGCCTCTCACGGGAAAATAACTTAACTTTTCCCTTTTTCGTTCCTACCACAAATCGGCGCCATTAAAAGACAATTAGTTCTTCAAGCCTCAATCCACTTTGAATTGTCAATATTTGCACGTTAATAAAGTGACTAAGATAGCATCATAATCTACTGAACAGATAAATCACAGAAGTATAATCTTTATCAATTTGAAAAAAAATTATTTCGCGAAATTACACCAAACACTAAAGTCAATAATGTCATAATACAAACCTAAAACAGTGCATGAAAATACCTTTAATTAAATGATTATAATAGAAAATAAATAAATTACATACATATTTCATCGGTTAGTAGCCCAGTGGACAAATGCGCACGCAAATGGTTCCTACCCAGCCGTGGGTTCAATCCCCTGCTAGTTAAGTCCTGCATTTTTGCATAAGCAACTTTTTCAGCTTATTGTGATGGAAGTGGGAGGAATTCTAATATTATCAGGTTATTCGTTAACCGGAAATGTTTGTTTAAAAAAGATAATATTATGTAATATTTGCTGAAACAACCTACCTAAGTAACTGAAAATAATACTTGTTTATATCAATTCTAAAGAAATTTATGAGCTGATTTAATAATACCAGGTCTATTGTACAAACGAGTACCTACCTTTATTTACTCGTATATATTAGTAAGTATTTCACATTTTTATTTCTTATATATTAGTTAGTGTTGAGATATCGAGTGCACATTTTGGTCTAAGTATCGTTCAAGCCAAGTTTCCTAGATGGTACGTCGCTTTCAAAATGTCGCGGATAAAGTGTTTTAAAGTAAAGTTGTGTAAAGAAAAAGGGTTTTTAACGATAGTGAAAGTATTTAGATTGTAACTTGTGCAGATACTTTTTTTTATTGTATAATATTAATTATATACAGTGGGAACTTATACCCGCTAAGCCACTGCAAGTAGCTTGTCAGCGGGAGTTTATTTCAACAATATAATATAATACAACAATAAATTACAATCATCATACAAATGTAGGGCAAGAATTATTATATTTAGGCGCGTGCATCTTGTACTGTACATAAGTTGAGAAAAAAAAATTAAAGAGAAAAAATAATGGTAAAAGCATTACAGATTTGTTATTGAGATACTAGAGTCCAATCTTATAACACCGATTTAAATAATATTATAAAAATGTCAATATCATAAAAATATCAAAATTATAAAAGTACCAATATTATAAAAGTATCAATATTATAAAAATATCAATATTATAAAAACATCAATACTTTTAAAAATATCAACATTATAAAACATTCATATTACAAAAATATAACTATTACGTAAATATCAGAAATATAAAGCATCTGTAAGTATTAAATAGATTAAGAAATAAAAATTTAAAAGATATATACATAAAACAGCAGTACAGGTTGGTTACAATGAGGATAGACTTAAATATAATAGTAACACCGTAACAGTAAGTACACCAGATATCTAGGAGCTATACAATCATGGAGACCGTCATATTTGTTACCATCAATACACAAGGTTACTTTCCAAAAGCCACGACCCGAAAAAAAAATTAAAGAGAAAAAAATAATGGTAAAAGCATTACAGTTTTGTTATTGAGATACTAGAGTCCAATTTTATAACACCGATTTAAATAATATTATAAAAATGTCAATATCATAAAAAAATATCAAAATTATAAAAGTACCAATATTATAAAAGTATCAATATTATAAAAATATCAATATTATAAAATATCAATACTTTTAAAAATATCAACATTATAAAAACACTAATATTACAAAAATATAACTATTACGTAAATATCAGAAATATCAAAGCATCTGTAAGTATTAAATAGATTAAGAAATAAAAATTTAAAAAATATATACATAAAACAGCAGTACAGGTTGGTTACAGTGAGGATAGACTTAAATATAATAGTAACACCGTAACAGTAAGTACACCAGATATCTAGGAGCTATACAATCATGGAGACCGTCATATTTGTTACCATCAATACACAAGGTTACTTTCCAAAAGCCACGACCCGAAAAAAGAAATTAAAGAGAAAAAATAATGGTAAAAGCATTACAGTTTTGTTATTGAAATACTAGAGTCCAATTTTATAACACCGATTTAAATAATATTATAAAAATGTCAATATCATAAAAATATCAAAATTATAAAAGTACCAATATTATAAAAGTATCAATATTATAAAAATATCAATATTATAAAAACATCAATACTTTTAAAAATATCAACATTATAAAAACATTAATATTACAAAAATATAACTATTACGTAAATATCAGAAATATCAAAGCATCTGTAAGTATTAAATAAATTAAGAAATAAAATTTAAAAAAATATATACATAAAACAGCAGTACAGGTTGGTTACAATGAGGATAGACTTAAATATAATAGTAACAGTAAATACACCAGATATCTAGGAGCTATACAACCAAGGAGACCGTCATATTTGTTACCATCAATACACAAGGTTACTTTCCAAAAGCCAACACTTCAACATCAGTGAGAATTTCATCATAGGACAATTGTTTTTAAATTCGTACGGCAATTTGTTAAATATAAATGGTACAATGTATTCAAGGGTTCGTTGACCATATTTGTTTTGAAATATTGGCACTATCATTCCTATATTTTGTGTGAAACGTGTATTGTGTACATGATCCACCACTGCCTTATACGGACTTTCAGATATATGTTGCAGTAGAATTTTATGCCACAAAAGACCACGAACAGGTAATACATTAATTGATTTTTTATTTAGCAACTTGTACATTATTTTTACTTTACGTGCAGTAATAATAATCATACGTGGTTTTTATAAAAAATCAGTTCCACACAATGCGTACAGAGGCCATAAAACGTGGAATATTAGTGTATCGGTCAGTTGTCAAATAGGTCACCTATTGCAAAGAACGTACGTATATTATATTTAAATACGCGAGAGGAGCATACCGGTAGAGCATAATGTTATTGTCCTAATTTTTTCTCTTGTTCCGGATAAAAATAAAACATTTATAATTAATCTGAAATAGAGATCCCGGTGATAAAATGTTAAACGAAATTCTGAAAATCCTTTGTGTAATGCACTATTAAAGTAAAAAGTATTTACTTTGTTATCATGGAAGATGGTTATTTGTCATCCTTTTTTAATTTTTGGTCAATTTAAGTAACAAACGAAAAGTTATTTCGAATAAGTCATACAACGATATTGCACTCCCATGAGTTGTCAATTTAACTCATTATGGGACCGTTATTAGTTGCTAAATAATATTAGGTTTTACAGAGCTTTCAACTATTGAATTATTTTACAAAAAAGCGGAAAGAAATTCCCCAATATCACCTAGCGGCGATTTAGTGATTAAGGTCGATATTGATGTCGGAAATAACTTTGTTAGTATAACAAAATGAATAGTATTTTCGTAAACGCCATTATTTGCTGTAGAACAGGCATGATGGTTGAGGTGATGGTTCAGTGGTTACCCGGATAACGGAACGTCCAGTGTCAAATTTTGTCATCCAAATATGATTATCTAATCTAATACGAGTATGTTAGTATCTGATTTCATGATTATGGTCCTACCGTTAAGGATTTCGACATAACTTCTCTTTCTGTTTGCTTCATGCGTATGTTATATGGTTGAGTGAGTTGGTTTATTTGAGTGAAGAGTATTGTTTTTCCATTAATTATTTGTATTCTTAGATTTCCATGATCATCCGTCTTTAGCGATGACTTTGGAGATGTCAGTCCGTGCCCTTCGCAATACAAACTTTTCTCCCGATCAATCGAAAACTTCCGACCCTTACGAAGTTTGTCTCTTATCTTTTCCTAGCTCCGGCTCCGGCTCGAAGGTCCATCCATCTCCCTCGACGCGTAGAAGGCGTTTGCTCTGCCCCTTCTTGACTGCCGAACTTTTCCTAATTTTCCCAATTTGGCTGGGATTCTGGCCGAGGGGGTAAAGGCGGCGACATTCCATTAATGGACAATGGACTCGGTGACAGTTCATGTCAACGTAGACTCGAGGATGCATTGAACCCTGTGAAAACAATAATTTTTTCCCGAATAAAATTCAATCGAATGACTCGCATAAGTACTCGCTTTAACAGTACCTACCTACACAATTTATTATTTACATTCTTAATGACCTTTTATTAAAGATTGTAACCTACAAGTACAACAATTGATTTCTATATTTAATGGCATGTATTTCAGGGTGTTTTTAAACAATCGGGCTGTTTTATTTCGTCGTACAGTGTTGCGAATGTTAAAGTTAATTATTGTATAAGTAAATAGTTTTGTGAATACCATGTACCCTTTCAATTTTATTATTATCTTTATTTGGCTTGATGTTCATAACACTGGTTTTTATTATGTCTATCTCACAGAGAAGTTCCTGGGTCGACCCTGTCGTAGTTATATATAGATATTTTAATTCTCCAATTTCCAACAATATTTCGACAATTCTTTGTTCCATGCGTATGAAAATCATTAGCGATCATTTCCTTGTCTTTCTTATCCTATTCAGAACAAACACCTTTGTTCTCTGTTCATCGCGAAAGAGTAATTAAATCCAAATCATACACATGCTATAAAAGGAACACACGAAATGTGATGTGTATACATTTTAAATTTTTATACGTCTATTTTTGCCTAATACAATTTAATAACAACTATGTAATCCATCATCATTTCAAGCGCCCGTGATGATGGGTTTACACGAGGCATAAGCAAGTTTGTATTTGCACATTCCAATTTTTTTTAAATGCAAGATAGTGTAAATCACTTTTTGAAATTATATTTCCTCGGTGGACAAGGCACTGGTCACGTGGAATAATACAAATAGATTATTAAAAAGCATTCATCAAAATAAAACCGTAAAATAAATTAAGGTTTTTCCCCCTCGTTGCATACACAAAACACGTTGACATCGAAAAAAATACATTCCGAACAAATTGATATCCGATTCGCACTGGTTTGTAATAAAATCTCGTTTTAGTACAACATTCTGGTTTATTGATCTCTGCCGTATTATTTTGGTGGAGTTTTCTTTTTCCCTTCATAGCGGGGAAAATAATAAATCCGCCATTAATGGCGGGGTGAGGGGCGAGAGGGGGGGGGGAACGAGAAAACAAAGGGTGCCGTTTCATTGATTGACGCGGTGGATTGTAATCAATATTGATCTTAATTCATCCGGAGCGGTGAACAAAAATACCCTTACCAGGGTTGAACATTTTTTTCCCTAATTTTTATAAGCCAAATTCAATGTCTTTTTGCGATATATACTTGACATGCGAACATTTTCTATATTCCACCCAAAAAAAAATTTGCTGATAAAAAATACACCGACAATCTAAGAATGTACCGTTAAAATTAAACTATTTCGTATCAGAATTACAGAGATTTTTACACATTTTTATTTTGTTTATTTTATTCATTGGAACAAATTAAGTTGTTATTAAGAAAATACAAAAAAAAATAAGTAAGGCACATGAATAAAAAGTGTTACCTGTAGAAGGTAGGTAGGTACTTTTCATAAAATAAGTTTTCTAAATATATTACATTATTTGGGAGATACTGTTCACGAAATAAAACTTAAATTTAACCGGAAGATGTATTTTGTCAAAAACTGTTTTTGAACTCTTTAAAAATAATTTACATTATTTTTAACTATTTAACCTAATTTATTACTACTTCCACACTAACCAAGAATATTCTAAAATAATAATTTAACATTAAGATGCTGAAGACCTTGATATGACTATAGAAAACAAACCTCATCTTAATATTAAAAAAACATCGCTACATACTATTTCCAATAAAAAAAAATTATGATATTTTTGTCAGTTAGATCAATAATACAATATTTGGTAAGATTAGTAATATTCAGCATTTTATATTTTTCATTTGCTTGGCTTCCTGACCATTTTTTGCTTTTTATTAGAGAGCATAACATTTTCACGTCACACGTTATTAATGTTAATACTGTTAAATCTTTAACGTAAGGACAGTTACGATAATTTTCGTGACCGTTTTGGTACGGCCCCGGACTCGGAGGTCGTCGATTTAAAACCCAACAGGGCGTAAATGAAAACAAAATTAAATTGACAAGGACTCTTTCATACAGATAACTTAAAATAACATTCATGGTTGGGTTATATTAGAGACTTAAATGTTTCAGTATCGTTAAATCGGCATGGTGAGAGACCCCCATGCGGAAAAAAAGCGTTACTTGCAATCGCAGTAGATATGTTTAGAATTACCAAAATTTGTGCATTACCAAAATTTCCTTCTGCCTCACAAAACTTCTCAATTAGTAGTTCTATGTAGCTACGACTTGTTCTTGTATTTAACAACTCGGCTGTGGACTGATTAGCCTACCTGTGTGTTTCCTTCCTCAGAACTCAGACGTCAGTTGCCCTAAGAACGCTTTTGATGACTGTAAAGGTCATGTGACACCTATTTTGGCAACAGCTTTGGTTCCCTGCCGTCCCCGTTTGTTTCTAGTGATTTTGACTGCAGTAAGCAA
Organism: Halesus radiatus; assembly: GCA_022606495.2. Lineage (NCBI taxonomy): Eukaryota > Metazoa > Arthropoda > Insecta > Trichoptera > Limnephilidae > Halesus > Halesus radiatus. The sequence goes on along the minus strand of JAHDVE020000605.1, from coordinate 115,913 downwards.
ATTACAAAACATTTATAAAAAGGCTCACAAGCTGAACCTTTTTACTTAGTTTCCCGTTTTACTTAAATTGGCAACATGCTTAGCTCGCCCCCCGCCCTTCTTATTTTGGTTTCTTCCCTTTGCGTGTTGGGGCATCTCTATGCATTATTTTCTCTGTGCTCCAGGCGGTATATCCCTGATAGGATGATATGGGCCTGAAAATTTTTTTCAAGGCGTCCCACACGAAGTTAGCCATTTCTCATCCGAATTAACTTCCATAGATAATTAATTAATTATTTATTTATTGTTTTTGTGTTTAATTCGTAGAACTCCATTTAATTTATATTTTTTAAAATTTAATGTAAATCAAATTATTAAATTTGATTTACATTAAATTTAAAAAAAAAATTCCATAGATAAAAAAATGATGTTATGTTATTTTTTCTCACTGGAATTATTGGAAAATTTTCTAAATATTTTTAAAACTTATAGTCACTTTAAAATGCAAGTGCCTCCGAAAGGTTAATAATATTAATGTTTTGATTAATTTTTGCTTGTAATATTAAAGAATATGCACTTTTCTACTAACACAAATAACGAAATAAATACTAATAAATAAATTTTAAAAATGTGTAGCGATCGGAAATAGAACTTCGGAAAGCACGACCACTTCAGTTTGTTTACGTTATAAAGAGTGTACGCAGTCAACCCATCACGACGAAAAAAAGTTGTGTTTCCAAATAAGGTTTACTAAAACGTTTTTAAAAGTCACAGATAAAAAAAGGTCAGTACTTGATTCGTGAATAATTTTCAGAGGTCATGTCATTTTTAAATGACTCTGGATGAGAAAGGGTTAAAAAAATGAGGTATACATCTGCGTGTCTGTTTTTAAGCAGCTGGAAGTTTTAACTGAACGCTTAACTCTGGAGTCATGAAATTACCGCTTTATTCTGTCTGAAATTTATAAGTTGAAGCAACTACCTCCAGCTAATATATATTTTTTTCATTATGAGTTATGGAGATTTGATATATCAGTCAAATAAAAATACAAGACGCCGTGTTGTATTTGTTCCAGATTGTTCAGTTGTTCAATTTCGTAAAAAAACACATTAAATTTCTCCCCAGCAGCATCCAAAACTAATCTATTTCCTTTTGAAATTGTGTAACTTCTATTCATAAAAATAATATTAAAATCCCAGAGATTATCCGACGAACTTATTTTTAAAGAATTTAACGTATTAAAATTTAATGATTTAGATAATAATGAAAAAACAAAATCATAGTTTCTTAACTGAAAGTCGTACATGACAAAAAAACATATTCCCACCACAGAAATGTAACACCTCATAGGCACACAGCATCATTACACATATCTATGGAAAAAATACTTCAACAGCCTACCGGAAAACATCAGAAAAATTGATGACTACAAATGCCTCGTTAAAGCAATTAAAGAACTCTTCATTGTAAAAATAACAAAATGATGAAATAATCTTCAAAATGTTTGTACCTGTATATATTGATATACGTACGTATGCATTTTTTTTAAGTTCACACTTTTCCTAAAACTAAATTAATTCAAAAGACACTTGTTATCATGATGCTCACTCCTTTTCTAAACACAAGCGTCCGCTTACATAGAAGATGAACATAACAAAACAAAAAAAAAAGTGAAAACAAATTTTATAATTATTATTAAGGAACATTATGTACTGATTAATTGAACGATAAATATTTAAAAAAAAATACATATATATGTATAAATCACATCAAAACATATAATTTTTCAGTCAAATAAAAATACAAATCGCCGCGTTGTGTCTGTTCCATTGTTCAATTTCGTAAAAAAAATCACATTAAAAATAAGCTTATTAAAAACAATGCACGATGTTTTCAATGGTTTTTTTCAGCCCTGTCCACAATTATGTTTTCGCCCCACGCTTTCACAACTCTTCTCCTGCCATGTCTGCGAATGCGAGTTTTCTTGCGATTAGCCAGTTATTGGTTCGGAAAATGGCAAAACTTGCTTTATTTATTCTAGGCCCATGAAGGGGCTTGCTAGTGTCAAGTGGACTGCGGTGAAGGGAGAAAGAAAGCACGTGTTTTGGTCATGTTAATGGACTATTAAGCTGACCCGTACCATCGGGCAGATAACCGGGAGTTATAATCAGATTTGGAAGGGGTCCAATAAAATCGAAAGATAAGTGATTGTCGGACACGATATTTATTTATTATTTATTCAATTTATTAATTAATTATCAATGCCCTGATGGGCTTTAACATGGTTTTTGTTAACATTCATGTTTAACAATACATCGCTTGATAAAAATAATGTTAAACCTGTACCTACCTTTTATGACGCAGACCTCCGTGGTAGAGCGGTTGTCTCCGGACCCAGAGTTCACAGATTTGAAATCCGTCGTGAGAAAATATATCTGTTAAAAGAAAAAAAAGTATTGTGTACAGTTATTATAAACTGCTCATACAGCAACAGCAAATCTAGAGAGATACCTTTTCATCCTTATGTCCTCACTATATTTTTGACGTTTGTTTCCCTTTAGAAAATAAATATCCAATTTTGAAATTGCACATCCGATATATTGATATTTATATAAATATTATGATATTTTCGAACCCTGCATTGGGGTGATTATATATTTATTTATTTATTTATTTACACTCGTTATAGTATTTTACATAAACCTTTACAAATAATAATGAAAAGGTACATATTATAATATATAATGTAAAAACAAACAACATTATTTGACACTCTTATCCAGAGTTAAATAGTTTCAAATAACCTAGCCCTACTCGATGAAAAAAAAACGTACTGATGGCATGCTTATACTGTAAAATTGATGTTCTAAATACATCAACAACATCGAAGTATTTGTTCCCCAGATGTAGAATCCAATTATATCAGTAAACGACGCTATAGAAAGTAAACCATTTGTCGATATATAATACGTATATAAAACAACGGAATAACACGGTCATGGGCAAATTTTAATTTATCTTTTGTGTGTAATTAAAAATGTAGTTTATTTTATGAGTAAATGTAAAATGTAACCTTGTGTGACTAAAATATTGACATTCGTTTCGAAGGGGAGCAAAATAACAAGATTTCGCCCGTTTTTCACGCAAAAATTTACATTCGGCGCTTACCCGGAAATTAAATTTAGCAATACAAACATTCAACCGACATAAAATCATCGTTTTATGATTGTTTTCAATGGAATAATTTTACAGCTTTCTTGCGAACCCACACGCGTCTACTTAACGAGGCAATTTTAGCGATTCTGAAACTTTCAATTAATTGACTATTATATTAGAACTGGCAGAGGAAGGATACAATAGACCGGATGCTATAGAAATGACATATCTGAGACGTATGTGTGGTAAAACCATGTATGATCGTGTTAAAAAATGAGGAAATGTGGAAATAATGCAACGCTGATTTAAACGTAATGATTAAATTTAAGAAAGGGATGCTTAGACTGATTGCAGAGCGGATGAATGAAGAAAGAAGTGTAAGGAGAATATATGACGCGGAAGTAAATGGTAAAATAAGTTGGATATGCATGGTACGATCAAGTGAATCCAACACCTAAAATGATATATGAATGTAAATGAAGCAAGGAGTGTGTGCCGAAAGTGAGTTGTGTGGTGTTCTATCCTTTCTGCCCATTCCTGTCGAAAACGGCGTGATGGTTAGTTAGTTAGTTAGATAATAAGGAACTCCATTGAAAAATATTGTGGCTTAAAAACCATGTATTCATATACGAGTAGATCAAGAAACGTCGATTCTAGAAGTATAAATTTTATTATATATAATTTTACATGGAGTTTATAAATTGTTATTGATAAGTGAATAAAAAACCATGTCATTAAAACTCCCTGTTTCGTTAGTACCATTGAAACAACGTAACACGGTTGTTCGCGCCTAAATTCTTTCTTTGGAAACTCATTCTGTGTGACCGTATGACGCTTGTGTGACGTCACTCGGATTCCGGGCGTTTTGGTGGATTTTAAAAAATCTAACTTTGGGAGTTCATTCAACTATGAAGACGAACTTTTAAAACAATACTGGTATTTTATTTATTGGTAGAAGGTTAATAAAAAAAACTCTAAAAAAATTGACTGGAGTCCCTTATTAACTTCGTACATAAAAAGGAGAGAAGATTCACTGTAAAAACATATGCAAATAAAACGCCATTAAAAGGCATATTTTTTTGTATTTTCTCTTTTTAAACTTTTGTTTTTACTCACAAATTTCTGGAGCCAGTGCAACTATGGCACCCCCATTTGGGGTGTTTTGTGTGGCTGAAGGGAGTAGGGAGGGGAATGGCGATACTGAGTATGTACCATTCTCCGGAACGTGCCATATCGTTTTAATACTATTTTTTTATGGTGGGATTTGCGCAGATCCGTGAAAAATCACGGGATATTATAGTTGTAGGATTTGTGAAGCTTAATGTTTGCATTCAAAACAAAAATATTTTATATTAACACGGCCTAGAATCGGACCCGATCAACTGTTTGAAAGGCAACTATGCCGACCATTACACCTGCAACTGTTTTAAGGAGTGCGGCATGAATTAATTGTACGTACTAAAAAAATAATAGTGGTTTAATTTGAATTTCAGAATTTGATTGTTACATACAATTACGTATTCCGTACTCACAATACAACTGAAATTACATTGTTTAATTCCATCGTAATATTTTGAAACTATGTATCTTTGTTGCACTTATTTATTTTTAATATGGCAGATTTTAACCTTCTATTGACAATATTTAGTTCAGAATGGTAGATACCTGCTTTTAGTATCGCTCTGGTTAAAGACCACCATTTATAATCGAACGATGGTTGAAATCGGTGTTAAGTGACCAGATCTAAATTGCCAGATATTTCCAAATTAATTCTTCCCTATTTCCATCTCCACCCCATTCCCTTCAACGTCACAACATACCCATATCGGGATCCCATGGTCCCACTGGTTTATCAATGAATATATCATACTATTCCTGTTTTTGATTTTTGATAACTTTTTGAACATTTCCTTACAGAGCATATATTTTATTTTCACTGAAATGCTTAAAAAATAAGCGGATAATTAAAAAAAAAGTTTTTTTCATCAGAAGCAATCACTTTGTTCTTTGACATAATATTGAATAAACAAACGCTTTGTTATAAACCATGTTTATTTTATTTTTGTTTACGTTTGTTTTATTTAATAAAATAAAGGTATTTTACACGGCGTTAAAAATAAAAATAAATTCCCCGTTACCCTTTACACCTTTCTTAGGCAGATTTATTTTACAATATTCCGATTCCATCGGCGTGGTCAGAAGCCCCGCGCTGGGCAGACCGCCACGAGAGTCCGCCGTCCGTCATTAGCTCCGCTAATTCGTAAATTACAGGTCCCGGCGGGTACCTAGCCGTTCTCTTATTTCATGACGTATGGGTGACGTTTCGCGGAACATCAAATAATTATTGCCGAAGCTCCCGGCCGACCAATGGCGCCAAAGCGGACGGAAAATGTAACCAATTAAAGGGGAGGCTTTCCTTTCTCCCATCTACCCACCCCTGCCGGGGAGATGGATAGCAAATTCTGACAGATTAATTTCTAGCTTGATGAGGACAGGAGTGAGAGATTTACGTCAAATGACAATCATTAAACGTTCCGTTATGATATGAGTAACTATGCATTCATACAATTTATCGTAACGTATTCTAAAACTTCTTCCGATACCTACTCGTATACTGCCGTGGTAAGTAAAAAAAAATTCACTTTGGAGTCTCCACAGTGAAGGGTCGAGTTTTGTTTAACCTTTTAACATATTTACAATAAGGAACTCCAGTGAAAAATATAATGGCTTTAAAAATATATATTCGTATAGATCAGCAAACACCGATTCTGAATATATAACTTTTATTGTATATAATTTATACGTAGATTTTATAAATCGTTATATAAAAGTGAACTAAAAACTGTACCACCAAAACACCATGTTCTGTTGGTACCACTGCTTCTGACGTCACACGTGCCGTTTTTGAGCCCAACTATAACTAGATAAGTTTTTTTCGCTCTTAATCTTGCTTATATGGCTTATAATTTCGCTTTTTACAGTGTTCATTTGGCCCGTAAAATCATTATGTTTGTTTATTGCGACTACGTGAGAGTTTTTGATGAAAATTCATACCAATTTTAACGAATTTGTCTACGTAATAATCTATACCAGTTATTTCTTCAGTTATTCTGGAAGCGGAGGATTTCTAATGACAACTCAAACCTGTTATTTCTTACAATGCATATTATATTTATTTTTATTTCCAGCCATTAAAGTTTCGTCAATTTTTCAAACCTATTCAATTTATTCAAGTTGTCTACTGCTGTCACGGACTTTGTCGAGTCCGCAGATGCGGATCTACGCATGCGTCAAAACTGACGCATGCGTAGAAAATTGATGGAGCCTATTAACGCAAGCGATTCTGATTTGCCTTTTATACATAATTCAAAGCATTAAAGGTTAAAATCGCATCCAAAAAATTCTGGCCACGTGCTGAGAAAGTTCGAGGATGGCATACTTTGGTATCACACCTGTTCTTTTGTGATATTACCTAATATTGATATATTAGTCTATCGGTATTATGTTATTCATCGTGGGTGTTGTTAAGGATTTTTTCACGTCATTTTTGCATTGATTGATTAATTCTCCTACCATTTATTTTCGCATTATGAATTCTCCTGACACTCCTATTTTTTATGCGAATACCGCACAAGAGTCCCAACTGTCCGAAGCCAATGGCACTATGACATCCCTTATTGGGAGTATGTTATAAGGGTAAAAGGTATGGGGAGGGGAAGGAGATGGGAAAGATGAAGGTGGAGAAGTACCGGGCTATTGAGATCTAAGCGCTAAACGCGGCTAAAGCCATTTCAAGCATCTTTCACTTTGGAATGCACCATAAATATACTATATATATTATTTTTAACGAATTAATTGTAAAACGACGCAGATTAATTAAATCAAATTTACATGCGCTCGCTGGGATTTGAACCCACAACCTCCGGATTTGTAGTCGAGATTAAAAATAAAAAAAAATTTTCGACCTTTTTTCAGTTTTTGTCGTTTTTGAATCCCGAATGAATAATTTTTCGGGATAAATCATTTAATACTTTTGGAAGTAGACAAAATTTGCGTACAATTTGAAATTAAAATGGTCTCTGTAGACCTAATACTGTCTGGGACATAACGGTTTAAAATTTCGTAATATTTTGTAATTTCTAGTTATTTTTATAATTTTTTTCATTGTTGACACCAAGGGAATAATTTTTATTGAAATATCGGCGATACCAAAGATTTATTAATATTTGATAACGATGAATATTGAATGAATCGAGCACGGTCAGTAACGCCAGTACTTATTATCGATATGATAGACTGTCTATAGTTACTGATAAGATAGACAACATAATATACCACTAGTACCGTTATGCTACCAGGGGTGTTAGTTGAAGTTTGCCCGTTTTTTCAATAAAGAAAACGCTTAATTATCCTACGTCACATTGTACATTACGTGTATTATATTATGATTTTAACTTCTAAAACAAAATTTGTCGCCACGCACTCAATTTTTTCTATTAATTAAACCACCAACTCTGTGATAGAATCATCTGAACCATTTTATTTTTATTATTATTATTTTAAGCATCTTCTTGTGACACTTCAGGAAACATTACTATGTAAATATATAACCATCTGAACGCAATATGTATACTCCGCTTCTCTACACAAGCATTGCTTAATAGAGAAGTATAATATTGGAATGAATTAAATTGTACTGAATTTCAATAGTGAAAAAAAGAGCATTGGAAAAAAAAAACATTTGTACAGCGTCCTTTATGTCATTTTCGCCAAAATGGCGCTATAAACATCGTCAAAATATTATTATTATTATTATCACGTATCAAATCTTTATTCAATAGATATGAATAATAATAATAATATAATAACAAAGCATTTATATAGCGCAGTTTTGTGTTATTTCACTTCAAGTGCGCTTCAATACCAAAATATCGTTTAATATCTCGGAACGGTCAGAACGCTAATATCTGTGAACCCGGTATCGATATATCAGATATTCGGCGGTATCATAATACGCATTTCTGTTACCAACATGTGCCCTAGTCTTACAGTTTAGGTTTCAAAAAAGTTGGATATGGACTTTCTTTGAACGCTGATAAATTGTTAATCAGTTGCGGATATGAATGTATTTGTGCACTTTGGTACAATGCACCCACAATAGTAACGAGACGCTGATATTCTACAATGTTTCCTTCAATTAAAAGCAGTTAAATTTGAATATAAAGTTCTTGAAGTTTTGTATGGAATCCATACAATGTCGATTACTGTCTATTGAACCGCTAATCCCACTGGCTCGTGTGACGTCAATAAGCCATAAATTTCGTGCTTTTTGGTGGGCTTTAAAAAATTGAAACTTTAACAGTTATTTAACCATGAAAACGAACTTTAGAAAAAAAATTATGAAAACAGAAAATGAAGAAAAAAAAATAAATTAAAAAGTGGACTGGAGTTCCTTATTGGCCTAACGTACTATTTTTTTTGTCAAAACACTCAATTTTTTTTCTATATTGTCATTATAATAAAGTTTGTAAAAAATAAGAATCTCTGTTGAAAATATGTGTTTTTTTGTTTGTTTATACGGTGTTTATGCTTACGAATGGTGATTGTTCATTAAATAATTGTGGTAAATAATAAAAGCAGTAAATGAAATATTTTACTTTGTTTATAAGACAATGTATTGAATGTATTAATGGTTAGTTATTGTGTTTAAGACGTAGAAAGAACTCCATTTTAATTATATGAAACTATGTTTTATGTATTGCCTTAATGTAATACCGCAGCTGAGTTCTATAATGCTACTACCCGGAGCCAGTGGCAATTTGGCATCCCCATAATGGGAAGATGACGGAAATAGGGAGGGGGAAGGATGGAGGAACACTTGAGACGTATCTGGTGACTAAACAAATCTCTCAATGTTTTGATTCTGCATATTGGTCTCTCACTGGGAAAATATCTTCCAATCTTCTTTCGGAAAATTCTTTACACTGATTATGTAGAATGAATAACTAATTTTGTTTATTTCTTTTGTTACAGGTATGATTACCCACTCACATTGACTACGAACACTACCTGCATGTAGTCGGCACATATCTATAGGTAATAAGATTCTTCAAATACCATAAGAAAGGGAAATAATATTCCTCTTTGAACATTTTCCTTATAAGTTTTTTACCCTCCTAAAAAATAACACGAAACCTCAAAAAATCACAACAGTAGTCAGTAGTTGGAGCATATTTATATGAGAAACGATATGTCTTTCGTGCGATAACAATTCCCGGCGCCTATCGCCCAACGCCTCGTGAATACAAAGCCTATCTCCACCCTTTCTGTTACATGAGCCCCTGGTAGATGGATGTATTAAAATTATTTATTTTACCCGCGGCAAACCGGAATATATTATACTCGTATGTAAAATTCAGGTTTCCTTGTTGGCGCAATATATTACAGAAGGCCTCGTGATCTCTGTCTGGAAGGATTATTATTATTTTTGGAGGACCTTTGACGTCAAAACCGAGGGCATATTCCTGTATTACCGGAGTCTGTTTCCAATTAGTGAAACATTGATAAATATTCATTCTTGTGTGTTTTGAAGCCATTACGTGAACGTGTAACTGCTTTTTACAACTGTTAGGTAGAATGCAAGAACTGAACACACTTGAAGTAACCAGTTCTAAAATGATTTAAAAATAAAATAAATGCTTTTATAAGACTGCTGTAGGCTGACAATGTCGAAAGAATGCCAGAAAATGTGGAATGACTGGGTAGGAGATGGTTGAAGCCTGAAGACGGGGAAGGACTGTTGAATAATGTCTAGAGACAGTGCCGACAATTTGTGCCAGTAAAAACTTGATTTTGGAGAAATAACGATTATTTTCCAACAGATAATCTTTGTAAAAATTTTGTAATGGAATTTTACACGAATATTGATTTATTGCCAATAGGAGCTCGTAGAGCGAATACATTTTTATATTTGTATACAAAAAAATAAAAATTCTGCCATGGTAATGAAATGCATAGTATATAAATGTAGTAACATTTACGTAACCAGTTGATATAATTTCTAGGATGACGTTTCAACCACTGTTTTTGAAATAGGGCTCGTGGTGATTTATGACTAAATCTGTAGTGCAAGAGTAGCTAACCCGGGATGAAAATGTAAAATAAATCATGTTAAGCCTCCGTCAAACCATCTGAAGGTTTGGATAATTAATGTACCTGAAACTAAACGTTTTGACGAGAGCTTTACTATCTACTCCTACTTATAACTCTTTTTATGGAGTCAGATTTAGATGACTGTAGCTTATCACGAAAATCGCGCGAAAAAAGCACAAAATTTCCGGAAAAAGATGAGTAATTTAGTACTGATGGAAATAAGGCGTTATTGCTTTTTTTCATCATCTCGGATGCTATCGAATTGAATGATGTGCTTAGAGCACACTTCGATAGGCGTCTATTCTCTCTTCTGGAATAGTTTTACGTAATAACTTTATTTTTTAGTATTGAATAAAATATTGTGCTTGTTTCTTATCTCTACACTTTCAGCTGACAGCTGTTTCACCATAAGACAGCAGCCTGGAAAAATACAAAATAATAAATAAGAATGATGTAACTAAATTGAAAACATGTTTTGATTCAACATAAACATTAATTTCCATCTCTTGTATTCCATGAAATGTTAAATGTTTTCTGTACATCATTTATTCTACGAGTATCTTGTTATATTTATTGTATTGTTAATGCTAAAACTATTTTTTTGTAAGTGAAAACCGATCCAATTGAAGAGAAAACGTATCTCCTCTCTGTATAAGGAGCTCGAGGTTAAAGATAAAAATAATCATTTAAGTCAAAGAAACAAAGAAAAGTGGAGTAATCTCCTTGGGGGTTTAGATTTTAAATGCATTTTGTGGTCCAGTTGATAGCAGAATCCATTGTTATTCTTCTGGTGGTTCCTAAATATTTCATATTTCGCTAACAAAACTATTTTTAATATAAAAATGATATTTTTCAGGTTACACGTAATTTTGTTTAAGTAATAGTTTTTCATATTTGACAGATTTATGAAAGTATGGGAGAGCGACATTAAGAAATATGACTACTTGAAAAATCGATTCGTCAGACAATCGATACCAGGCGCACATGATTGACTTGTGTCACGGCGACAGCTGGGCGACTATTTAAAAAACAATAAAATTCCAAAAAGGCGCTCCAATAACGCGACGTCACCACGTGTGAGCACCTCCATATTGGTACCGCAGTTTATGATGTTTTGATGCAGTGACGCAACTGTCGCCGCTACAAATGTCGTTCGTGTGCGCCTGGCTGTAATGATCATTCAGATATTCTGCCTCTGCGAATCCTATCTTGAAAGATGATTTATTTAACTTTACTTCGTTTCTTTGAAAGGGAAAATAAATTGTGTCAAGAAATATAATTAATCCCCTTTATTTATATCAATTTCCCTGTAAAAATGTATCGAAATAATTGGGAGGAAACAGGATTTTTTTTCGTTACATTTTTTGTAGACTTTCCGTGACCCTTTCCAGATTCAGACTATCGTGTCATTTCATTGCTGATAACATAAAAAGGAAACACAACAAACTTATTTTAAATTTTTATTGGTATGACTAATTGAATATTATAAACCTCAGCGTAAAATATTTTTTGATCATCGCATACAATATTAACAAAGCTTAAATAAAATACGAAACGGAAAATTAATTCGCGTCTGGGACTTATTGATGGTGATATTAACAGTTCTTCAATTGAAAATGATATTGATAAAAATGACGGAAAGCAATAAGGTGGCATTAGCTGCTCTGATTCATATTTAATTTGAGATTTGTCATCATTGTCTTCAATGTTTAAAAAAAAAACTTATTTTTATTGAATTTGTTTAAAATATCATCAAAAGGTATGATACATACGAGTAATTTAAAAATATTGGATCCCATGTCTGTGACATCTATTGGAAATAACGTTCTTCCAACCACCCTTTCTTATACGTGCTTTCTATTTTCCGTCCCCTCATCCCATTCTACTTACACAACAATATTATATATTGAGGATGCCATAGTTCCATTGGCTCCGGGACGTATGTATAGACGTAACATAATTGAAAACACAAGTGAACGAAAATATATAAAAATCAAAGCAGTGAGTTAATTGAAGTCAATTTTGCTGTCGTAAACTCGTGTATTCAAGCAAGAGTTTGTTAAAGAATTGTTAAAGGTAGTTAATATCTAATATATTCGATGGTACTACGAGAAGGATTGGTACATTAATAAAACATTACTAAGATAATAAAACATTAAGTAACATTTAACGTACATACGTACCTTAGTAATGTGGTAAAAGCACGAAACCTAATAATAATAAGCCTTGAGAATGTACACCCATGTTCTCACGTGAAGGCATAAAACTAGCGATCAGTGAGTTGTGGATGTTTAAAACACTTAAATATGGAAAGTTTGAGCATCCCTTCGCCCGCTAAATGTTTTTCAAGTCGTTGTCTATTTTTGATGAAGTGCAGCGCATAACCCGGTTACTCGGTATAATGGTATTAAGGCAGACATTGTGCAATTTTAATGGTCGCCTCTCCGCGATAAATCTTTTAAGGTTGCGATTTGGGAGACTTAAGCGCCGGAAATGACACTTCACTTCTTGTTGTTATTGTTCAGTTGCGACTGCATTTAAATTTTTCTGCAGCTTCACACAATCTCACCACCTAATTGCTCAGAGAATGGGAATAGCCTTTAAAGAAAATTTCAGAGTTACGATTCATATTGTTAAAAATTTCACCCGTAAAAAAAAGTTTTTGGGTACATTAAAAAATAAGCACATTGGAGAAAAATTTAAGGTAAAATCACATGTTAGTAATTCAATAGCTCAGACGTTTAGTGGGGATAAATGGAATCTATTGTTCCGAACTTTTTTTTAATACTATCGCTGGGAATTTGCTTTTGATTTCATTTTCTTGTTTTTTTTCGAAACAAACACAAGTACACACCATATTTATGATGAAAGCTTTATCATTTCTGAGAGATGTTTATCTGATGCGACAGTAATTTGCAATGTTTGTAGAATATATAAAATTTGAACAGACCGAACGATAACAATACAATCTGCTAGTGTATTTGAAAGTTTTATTTGAAAGTTGATAATTTCACCAGTTATTATAATAATTATTATTTTTCCAAAATTTTCTTCAATAAGTACAACGATTACAAAAACGCTTCTACTTACTCGTATTTCATAAATAGGTTTTAAGTTTTTTCATTTCTTGGTATTATTTAATTGTTTTTAGTTCATAATCGACACGTTACCTGTTACGAGTGTTTTTTCGAGCAAAGTAAATAAATCATTATGACAATTTAATTTTTGTTTTTTATAACATCTTGAATATGATTTCAATGTTATTGGAAGTGAATATCTAGTCTACTACATATTGTATTATAATTATGGATATAGCTATATGGCGTGATAGACGTCAATGCGCGCTATTGATTTTGATCATTTCTACAAAATTGACAAGTTACATTCATGAGGAGGGGTATTCTGAGAAAATTTATTTGTTGGTATGGGCGAGGGATGAGGGGGCAGTCCAGATTTAGGGATAAATAAATAAATTTCTTTATTCCCGGATTAAGGGAGGCTAGTGCAATCCCACACATCATACATAATATGATACAGGTAAGATCATAGAGAAAAAAAATAAAAACGAAGAGAGTAGTACAAAAAAAGAAATATTATTCGTTGTTGATCCATCGGATTGAAGGGGTCAATATCTTACTCCAATTTGCTTCGATACTCAAACGCGAGGTCTGACGGGATTTCATAACAAGGATATTTTTTAAGTTGATAATTCCTGCCACCCTGGTTCTTATTAATGCTGAAAATCCCGCCCTTCCGCGAAAATAGAGGAGGCACTGCTATGCCTCGGAAGACCGAACATCATACGGTACGCGTTATTATTTTGCACCCGAAGCCTTTCCATGATTCTCTTTTTGAAGCTGGCCCAGAGTTCGATTTAACCTTCCGTGGATTATTGGGAAGAAGTTTTCACTTTATTATAGTTTTCACAGGTGTGTGTCGGCCTTTTTTGTTGAAATCTGAACTTATTCGGTTTCTGTGAACGATTTTAGTAAGTATTGATTTATTTGCAATTAGCTTCAAAAATTAAAATCATTCTGGCGTACGAGGTACAACCATACCAATTATCTGCAATACCGTTAGTACATAGATAAAACAAACTGGGGCGACTTCACTGCGCAGGGCATGCAATGCAGATGGAAGATATCCAACCACCAAATAAGTTCTGTAATAAGTATGCAGAAGGAATAAGTGTTTAGAGGTCTATAAACTTAGGTGACCGAACATTGCATCATCAGGCATACGGATCCCCAGGAACACAGCATTGGGACCGGCAGGAGTTGAGACGTATCCTGGACGTGATCAGGAAGTGTTAATCGAGACGATGATGATTGTCTGTAAGTATTAAATAAAGTATCAGAAAATCCTTTTTTTGCTGTTGATTTTAATATAGATCAAACCGGGGTCCATTATGTATAGATCCTTGCTTACATGACGATTGCTTTAGAAAAATGAACAAAATAATTCACCGTTTCCCCTCAAGCAGAGAGGATGTGCCACCACATAACCATGTCTTGGCATAAACTCTTTACTTCATTCACATTCACAGTACTCTTCTGTTATTATGACTTTTGGCATGGCATATAAACATTAAATATGTGAATATTATTGCACCTTTTTGGTCAGCATTTTGATTGCTTCTAATGAGATTTTGCCGAATTTTCTCGCCAATTTCGTAACAATTAAACGTTTAGCTTGAAATTGCCTAGAAATTAATCACGCAGCCCGGTTACTAAATAAGATGAACAAGGCATTAAATTAGAGGGGTGAAATTCAACATATATACAGGGTGTTAAGGGACATACCTGACAAACATTAACCGATGATTCTTGAGCTTATTTGGAGTAATACATGTAAATGACGTTTTGGTCTCTGCTGCATTTATTATTTGTTTATTTTTTTCAAATACACAAACAAACCGAAAAGTCCTTTTACAGTCGTCACTGGTCACTCAGCCGAATAACGACCCAACCCCTCATCCCGACCCTGCTGTCTTATACATACTGTTTTTCTGAAAATAGAAGAAAAGAAAAGTCGTCGAGACAAAAATGTCATTTATAATTTTTACTCCGAATAATCTCAGGAATCGCTGAGTCAGTTATGTGTCCGTTGAGTGAAGCGATTTCGATGCTACTAGGTTGATCGCCACTTCTTTCAGCCACTAGTAGAGAGTCACATGGAGCTGCTGTAATGTCTGGAACTGAGAGCAGGAAGTAGCGAGTGAACTGTAAAAAAATCGTACTTACCTCGTTCTGTATTTCTGAAACGACTGATTCGTTTGAGTTGTGCAGAGCCGAATGAACAATTGTTAAGTGAAATAGTAAGACCTCATAAAAAAGGAAAGGAGTTCGCTACTCAAGGATAAAAACGAACACAAAAACAGAAAAAAAATATACAACATAAACAATAATCAAAACAAATCAAAATGTTGTTTTGATGTCAGACGATGCAACAACAGGGCCTCGTAGTGAAAAAAACTGGCAATTAGGTCACGTGACCGCCTAAATAGCGTATTTATGTCAATTTGAATTAAACGTATTCTAATCGAATCGCGCGAATGTTTAAAAGCTGCTAATTGAGTTACTCGCAGCGAATATCTTGTCGCACGAAGCGATTCTGATCCCACTATTTAAGTAGAAGCGTTGAAGTCGCTCTGTGCAGCCGAGGCTTTATGTCCCTTAACACCTTGTATACCTACATATAAATCGCCAGCCAGAGTTTTGAAAGTAATGCGCAACACTTTGCATTGTTTTATTTTATTTTAGGTGCTACTAACTCACTCACGGAGCAAACTTCGACATTAAAGCCTCCTACTCGCTACAAAGCTTCTACCTACAAACCATTTCTGCCTACTGTCCTACTATTTAATTTATAATTTAATATGCTTGTTGGTGCATCGCTCTTGGACCTGCTTAAAAAGGTATTGATTGTTTTGTTCAACTCTATCTAGCTCTAATTTATTTCATTTTTTTTTTTTTATAACTTATTGAAGTTTGTAAACCTCATTGTAATATTTGAATCATTGAAGAAGATAATATTAACACATCCCAAATGAACCACGAAACCGAAAAAACAACAGAAATTAAAAAGATTTCAGTCGCATCTGGGACTCGAACCCAGGACCTCTACCTATCCGGGGTAACCGCTTAACCAACTTAGCTAATGAGACCAGTACAATTTACGCCATTTACACCGATATCATACTTCATGTTCAAGATTTATTAATATTATCCTCCATTTTTATAAATCCCATATTATTGGCTGCTGTCCTTATGATGATTGCTAAGTTTCATCCAGAACTCAATTGCAATCGGAATTTAATATATATCTATTATGTCTGTTATATATCTATATATTGCTTTTTGTTAATTATTAGCAGACATGATAGTTTTCATAGTTGTTACAGTTTGAATCTAAAATAATTGAAATTTTTGTAATTTACCGAATGGTGTTGATTTAGAATTGTTTTGTATGGTACTGGTATATATTAAAAAAAGTATAATTCTAAAGAATAATAACCACAGTCATTATAAAATAACCACATATTGTTATATTTAGGAACTGTTGATATCGGTATTCTAAGCATTTCCTCAAACTTAACTCGCAACTGCACATTTTTCACTTTTTCCATCGATTTGAATGGTTGAAGGTTTTCAAATGGGTTTTTCGGCTCCCAAGGGGTCTAACGTTTTTATTGTTTTGTTTCTATTTAAAACTGGCGAGAGGTTCCTTTTGACTAATAATTTGATATCCATAATATAATTTATGGTTTTTCGGATTTGTTACGGTTTAATGTTGGGCCATCGTTATATGAAAACTATCCTGATGCTGTGATGCTGTGAGCTTGTGTCTACGCAAATCACTTCAGTCTTAATTTGTCAACGAAGGGGGATTTTGATTTGGCCACTTTTGGTTGTATGCTCACGAATTATCATTCTTAGATTTTCCTAAATACGATCTTGTTTCAGTGACATTGGAGGGGTTAAACCTTTCGAAATGTTTTATTAAATTCGCCATAGAATTCGTGTATAATGCATCGCGTCGTATAAAGCTGGTGATATTTTTATTATTTTGCTTCCCCGAAATCATGGGAATATTATAATGTTTATGGCAACGATTTCGCTGACATGAATTTTAAATTGAAAATTTCAGTAAATGCTGATGTAAAACTTAACAATTGATTTTAAAAAATCGTGATTTCGCTGTATATTTATATGCATTCAAATGTAAAGTAAGTTAAAAGGAAATCACTCTTAGGTGTTAAAATATCGGAACTTAAACACTCTTCAAGTTTTTTTTCCTTGTCAACTCTTCAAGTCAGTTTTTTTTTATTATGGCATTTTACATTCGCCATCTATACTTTGACTAGTTAGCGCGACTTTTGAAGATATAATGTACCTTAATAGATTTTTTTAGAGTTTCCAATAATAATTCTAAAGCCTGCCTGAAAACAACCGCTAGTAGGAAACATTGATACATTAATTGATTAAAAAATGAAGATAGTAATATATTTTCATACAATGTTTTCGTAGGGTTTACAAGAAACAGCCTCGGAAAGAGGACCTTTAAAATACTCTGAATCCGATCATTCATCCCCTGAGTCTACACTTCATCAACCTTTCTGCGAGTTGGCTAATCCATTACGGTACTTAAAATTAATACCAATTTTCCGTAGCATAAGGCTTTACGATGGCATTTTAATCAATCGGTAAAAATAAAAAGAAAATTGGGTGGTCTTCTCGGTCTTAATTAACTGTGTACCTATTTTTTGTACCCTTAACTTATTCCGTTCATTTATTTTCCCGGACGATATTCCAGTCAGCGAGCGTCTCCGTCCGTAAATAGTTGTAAAGTAATTAAACTCCCCATTTTACTCCATTTTCTCCGCCGGTTCCCCTACCCTGCCTTTTCCTGTACTTTTCTCCCGGCTGTGGTTGTTCGGGTGAAAATTCTTGTCACCCGACTCGGGATACGAGGGTGGAAGGCGTTCTTATATTGGAAGCGTCTCACGAAGGAAAGGAATGAAAATCTCGTCGTGGCACAAGAAAATGGAGAAAAACCCGCGACGCCGCGGAAAGAATACTCCTCCACTGTGCAATCGGATAATCCCTGCTTCGTTTCTTAAGTCAACGTAAGTCCTCCACCGCCAACATTCCTCAAGTCACATCGACAAAAATATGGCACCGCGTAAAAGAGCGTCGCTGAAAAGCTGAAGCCTATCGAATTTTGTGTAATCGGTTGAGTATTTTTGTGTGGTGGTGGGAACGGACGTTTTTTTTTCGTTGGTCAGGGACCGCGTACAAAGACAATGGGGGCAAAAGTTCCCTTTTAGACGACAAAGAAAACTTTTTCACTAGTAATTAACTGGAAGGATTCCGATCTGATTTTTTTCTCTGAAAGTCTTCTTGGCTGTCACGCGAATTAAGAATTCCGAATGTACAGCCGGCGGGGGATTACGGCGTACATCCACGTAGTTCTGTAACTGTAGCGCCACAAATGAGTTTCCACGGGGCTTAAATGACTTATGAGTACTGAGTTACTGCCCTCCCCTGGGGCACAGGGCACAACAGTGCACAGGGCACACGGTCCCCGAAACATCGGTATCTTTGATCATTTACTTCAGGTCGCCACCAACGTTTATGTAGACTTTTGATGTTTCCGTAACGCTTATCGATTCGCTGTACATACTTTAAAACGTGATGGTTGAAGTTTTAGCTTAATATTTTGCACATTCTTTGGACAAAATGAATAATTTATAATTATAATTCAGACCAGCCCGAGAATCAGTTCAGCACAGAATCTCTAAAAATGGAATTTGGTGAATAATAAGACGCATAAAAAATGTACAACGTAAAATAGTATTAACTTACAATGAAAAAATGATTTTGTTTCCAGGATGGATAGGTAAGTGACCTAATTCTGAATTTCAAATCAATCAAGATTCAGAGATATTCTGAAAGAAGAACCTTACTCCAATCATTTTAGCTGTCCTGACTCCTGAGTAACCAGTCATCTAACCAAGTGATCTGCTCAACAGGCTTAACGTCTTTACCTTCATCTTCTCATTCACCTCCCCCTCTTCCTTCAACGATACGATACGAATGTACCACCCCAGCCGGGATCACTCCTGACCCGGTGCGACTGGTATGTCAGGGGTACTGATTTTTAGGATTTTCTTAAAACGTTCTCTATGGATTGGAAGGAGGTTGGAGTTTAATCGACCAGAATGTCGGTAACCTTGAACCGATATTGGAATGTAAGACAGAGAGGAATAAAATGATGAAATTTGCATTGTTGCCATCTTCTTGCCTCTTCTTGTATTTTATAGCCTCTTCTTTAGTCTTGGCTTTATTCCTATTTTAGTATTTTCTTGATCCGTCGTGGCCTTTGTTGTCTCTTCTTGACTCTTTTAGTGAATCCTTACCTCCCTTCGCTCTTCCTGCCTGTTCATTATCTTATTATCTCTTCTTGTCTCTTTTTGGCTATTCTCGTCCCTTCTCACCTCTTCCCGCTTCTTCTTGATTTGTATTGCTCCTTCTCATCACAGAATTCCCCAAATGAAAATGTCTTGGTTCCACCGGCCTCCTGGCATATTTGACACAATTTCACCGATGTTGTACAATCTACATTTTCCAATCATTTTAGTATCTTGATATTAATCGCCCACACGAAACATCGAAATTGAACAAGAAAGCGATCATACGTAGCAGGAGCGCAGCACATCGCGGGATAATCCCAATCCCTAATCTTTTTTGGAACACAACCATAGATCTCTACTGTATTAATGTGTGATTTGTAGCGGATTTCGCCCCGGTATCTGATCTCCCCCTCCGATCCACTCCTCTCGTACCCCAACGCTGGGGGACACGCAACTCATCTAACTTTGTTTAATGAGGGATATACTTTACTTCTGTAGTGGGCCTGCTTCCCCCCAGGGGGCACCACGCGCCGCGTGTGTGATATCTTTAGCCTTGGGAGCTTTTTGTATGGAGATTATGTCGCTAGATAGAATAATCTCATAAAGCATATTATGCTCCCAGCCCTTGGGTGCCTTGTGCCGACCCCGGAAACTAAAAATAAATTAGTGGGGTCTCTACACTCCTTGCAGATACAAAGAGAATACATAAAATCGTTATAACATAAAATTTCGTAATTCTTTAATATGCTAAAATGGCTAAGTGGTCGGAAGCACTCAATTCCCATGCCGAGCGGCGGGGCTTACATCCTCCTCAAACCATGTCCAGATTCAAGATATATAAGGATTTTATGTCTGAACTCCCATCGGACTGACGGACATTAGGCACGGGACATAATACTTTCACTTCCAAATAATTTTTAATTCAAGGTTTTAAATAACATTCCACTTTTCAGATGTTTTTCTAAAGCTGCCTTGAAAATTCATATTCAGTATGCCGTGAAAACAATACGGCTAACATAACACTTCTAGCAATATATTGTTGCACATCAATGACTTTGTCGTGGCCACCACCAATTCGTTGTTGCGCGGATGACAATTGAGTCTATGCTAGCTTTTTGTTTGACAAGCCCCCTTATAGCACACAAATTCCAATGGCTCGGAGACTTTGAAGCAAATAATGGATGGTTACCTCGAAAGGGTTTCCGCTTAGGGTAAGTATAACCTCGTCGAATTTAATTTTTCAAAGACTCGATTATGTCTGATTACTTTTAAAAGGGATCGAAATGACAATGATTTCTCCTTCAACGGCAGTAATCTTCTCAACATGCCTTCCATTGAAATGCTTGCTGTAATTTTAAGTGACCAGCTCAGGCACGGGGGCTTCATCGAAGCCCCAGTCATGTTAGCCTCTCAGTTGCACGGGCTCTACAGGCCCCGCAGATACTTTAATAGTACACAACTGCTGGCTGTAGAAATATCAAGTACCCCCTACTGTAGAATTTGGCAGCCACCTCTGGTCTGGAGCACCAAAATCCTTGAAAAATCACACAACTCTCTGCAAAAACGGGCGGTCCGTTTGATAGACGATCTTAACAAATGCGGAATACAATTTTAAGAGCACTTGTCATTTTTCTACAGGTATTTCAATGGATGGTGCTCTGAGGAATTAGCGTCATTGATCCCTTCGGCACCGGTGCATAGTCGGGAAACACGCCAAACATTTGTACACAGTTGACATTAGTCACAAAGAACGGGTCGTTTTTACGACTCTTTCTTGAGTTCAACAGCCCGGCTCAAGAACGATTTTCTTGCCTCTGTGTTTCCTCCTTCCTACAACAAGACCCTTTTTATCTTCAAGACCTTTCGCACGGACTTTCTCTTCCCAAAAAGACCCTCTACACAGCATCCTCATAAATGACATACGCCCCGAGAGAAATTGTTTTCCGTGCGGAGTTAATGTTTAAAAAAATGCATTGTTGTGAACGTATTTTACCTTTAGTCGAGAGATTTCGGGTTGAGGATGCGTTTTGAGTTCACTCTAAATTTAATTGAAGGCTGTTAAACCGCCCCTGGCATTAAAACAGACAATTTACAACTACGAATCAGAAAATAAAGTCGCTGTGCTCTCTATTCTGGTTCCTCTCTTATTGGACGCTGGCTATCAGGGAAATCCAACTGGAACAACTCTGCGGAACTATACTCCTACCAGTCACTATAAAGCGATAAAGTGCACGTTGACAGAATCCCATATTGAAAATTAAAAAAATAAATAAATAAAAATTCTTTACCCCAGAAACAAATTGATAAGTTCGAGTTTTCTGATTACCACTTTTTTGTATTGAATGGAATAGTTCAGTCGTATAATATAAAGCTTTTCCAATTATTGTCAATTCCTAAACTCCCTTGTTCAATTTACACCGGTCTGGCTTCCATTATTCCGGGCACACTCTCGTTTGCATAAAGTTAAAAAATGTCTCCTTTCGTTCGCGATAAGAATGTGGGGCCCCCTGCGCTAGAAAACTGCGCGCATACTACCCGCACAGCACTGCCGCCGAGAGGATTGCCGTATCTCACCTATCGCAGGCGCCCGGGCCCGGGCCCGTAATATAACGTACGTACCATATTACTTGTATATTATGGATGTGCCACTCGCATATGGTCGATATGCATAACCGGGTGTGCTTATTTCACGTTGAAGACAGCGTGGAATTGTGAGGGACTCTCTAGCTGCATTATTTATTTTTAACAATACTTTTTACGCCGTTAAATGGTCCCGAATTGAGAGATCGAGGCTGTTAACATGAGGCGTGAAATTACTATAAATTATCAAACTTTGATGACTATGATAAACGACTATGGCATCCCTAATTTGGGATATGTGGTGAGGCTGAAGGAGGAATGGAGAGGAAAGATGCGAGGAGGAGGAATGCTAGGAACAACTAATGATATTGAAGATAAACTTGATTGAACTTGTGTCTCTCCTATATATTACAATGTTGTCACACATCTCAGTGATTGCATATGAAAATGATATGGAGTTTTGTACGAACGTGGAAACCCCGAGATTAAAGATTTTAGTGGAATAAGTAGTTTCTTCAATAAATGTATAATTACTTTATGGTGTCATCTATACATATAAATCAATGTAAGTTTGTTTGTTTCTTTATCCGCGATGTTCTCGAAAATCACGGGACTGATTTCGCTGAAAATAGCACAGTTTGTTCTGAATAGTGCCGGGAAGGTTTATAAAGTAGTTTGAATGAAATCCAATACGTGAAACTGTTGCTATAACGTTTTAAAATTAGTATGAGAAACATTAAACCCGCCATGTTTTATTTAGGTTAGCCCATAGATATAACACTCTGGTTAGCTACATATTTCATATTCAAAAGAAGAAGGTTTTACCTACATAAGAACTCTGTTATTTAGATATGTTTTGAAAAAATAAACGTTTGGAATGAAATACATTTTTTAACTAGTTTCTTTGTTTAGAGATAGTTACTTTTGCTGTCAAACCAATTATGGCACCCTAATGGCAAGCAAGAATTCACAACATCATCAACTTTATATAAACCCGAGCAAGGCCGGGTACGCATCAGCTAGTTATTAATAAAAAATACTTTATATACTATGCATTCTATGAGTATAGTATGGTATACTCTGTAACCCGATGTGGGAAGCTTCCGAAACATGTTGATATTTATATATTAAACAGTGGTGTACACGAGGTAATTCTTTATTTATAATTTATAAATACTATTTGTTTACAGTGGCGGTTATAACCCCCACCGCAGTAATTTTATTTTTCAATTTTACTTTTAACAACTAATATTTTTAATGCAGATTAAATGTATTTTATAAGTTCGTTAAAACATTTCTTGATTTTTGTAAAAATAAAAACAAGTTAAATAAAATATTTGTTTTATTTTTTTTTTATTGTATAAACGCCCAAAGGGCTTTTACATACAATTACATCTTTTTTAAATCACATAAAAAATAAAACATAGGAAACATGCACAAAAGTCACACTTAAAATAAGAATAAACTGCACCAAAGCATAAAATACACAGGAATATAAAGGAACAGAAAATATCAATAATACAATATCTACAATATCCACAAAGTCAATATAAACATTAATAACAAATAAGTAAATAATGTAAAAAGTTGTAGTATATGGTTCTTTTTAAGGAAGATTCGTTATCAACACATCTTGCTTAACTGCCGTTTCGGTTCTCTCAGATGACATCTGTCAGCTGTCATTCAGCATTAAAAATATCAATATTTTCGTAGTTTTAACAAGAGAAAAACTCAATATTAAGTAAGTTACCACGTTACCAACTATGTTATTATCAATTTGAATCATTATTAGCTATTAAGCTTTACAATTATAAATGGAAATATAAATGCAGGCGCAAATATCAGAAGTAGTGACAGAATAAACAGGTCATTACTATCTAGTGAGGTAGGTACTTTTTTACAAAACGTAATTCTTCGTTAAAAGGCGTATTCATGCTATTTAAAAAATAAAATAAAAATCCATTATGATGTAATTGTTTTAATTAGTTTTGGTTCAAAACCTTGTGTTACTTAAAGATATTTCACCAATTTGTGTTTTCAAATAATCTTTTAACAATCCGCTTGGGATTTTTTTACTATGTCTCTTCCCAATTCCACAGTTACGCGAGAAGTCTTTAAGCCTATGAAAAATAATAAGGAATTTTCCTTTAAAAGAACCAAAATAGCGCTCCAGGACTGTGTAAGCGTTGAATTGGGGAATGCAAACTGTAGTTGACACGGGATATACATATGCAAAATGTTAATGTTTGCTTGTAGTCCGTTTGGGTATATAGGTTGATTAAATGTAGGAGTTCAGAACAATCGAATATAAAATTTAATAATTTTAAAAAGGTTAGGTCGTTAATTTTCCCTCTGTTTTCTAAAGTTGGAATATTTAAAATATTCATTAACGACGAGTAATTTATGTGCTTTAAAGGTATGTTAACTTTAAAATTTATGAAAGTAAATTTTTTATTTAAATTCCTTCGACATTATGAATATGTATTTTGTAGAACGGCGATCACAATATGGGATTATGTTCTATTAGACGTCTAACTAGGGATATGTACAACCATTTTATTAAATTAACGATTCCAAAAAAATTGTTGTTCTTAATATCCTAAAGTTTTTATATCCTTATTTACAATTTGTTGAATGTGATATATTCGAGTACGTCTTCCGGAGGTATAGGGATACCTCTGGACTTCTCATATCCACTTAGACCAATCTATAATAAAAATAATACACCCTGCTCAGTTACCACCCACCCATTTAATTAACACCAGAAAGTTTGCACAATTTTTTATGAATACCAAGCTTTTTTCTGGTATAAAAAAAACTTCTCCGAAAACGCTAAAATATCTTCGTATTAATTTAGAAAACATTTCTCTTCGTACTGCATTCTTTATGGGAACGGCAATGAATGTTTTATTATATGAACACAAATCCCACTCGAGTCTAAGATTTGTGTACGATGGCAGAAAGTAATTTTGTGAGAGCAAATAATTGTTCTCTCAAGAATTGTTCCTGAATTATTCATGACAAACTGTCGTGTACCCGGAGTTGCTCGGGGTTATGGATGGTTTGGAAAATAATCTAAGTTTAGGATTTCTAGGAAACTTTGTGTAATTGTGAGGAGGAAATAATTTTATTGTCAAGAATTAAAAATAGGTTTTTTATTTGTATTTTACTTAATTTAAATATAAAAACTTGTTAAATAACAAAGCGGTAGTGATCTTGCGTGTTGGGAAAAGGGACATTGGGTGGGATAAACGCAGTTATTTTTGTCAGAATGTAATGTCACGAGTGTAATCCCATCTCGTCTTTTACAGATTTTTTCTCCCCCTACATAACAAAGAAGTGTAGAGTTTAACACCATGGTATTATTTAAGATTAATTCACAAACAGATTTTTTTAATATGTTTTCTAAAACACAAACACTGGGGAGATACGAACCGTGCAAACACACGATTAAGGCTTCAGCATTGTTCTTTAGCTCGGATATAAACACATACACCCATTTAAAGTTTAAAAAATACCCAATTAACCACCACCACGTCTCCCCGCAGGGAGTAAGTTTTAAAGGTAAATTTAATCTTTTGCGGCCTCCAGTGATATTGGATGACGAGTTGAAGTATACCGTTTTGTTTCCATTAAAAAACTACCTTATAATGAATTTAATGCAACCCCGTATCTCATTCCAATGTTGAGATACTTCGTAACAAAGAAACATGTGAACATACATACATACCTGCAAATTTATATTTTAGATTATTGGATATGCTGCAAGTAGATAAATATGCTCCTGCTTTTTTATAATTTCATCATATCTTCTCTGTATTACGTTTGCTCGTAAGTTGAGTGCATATTTCCATTGCTCTTTCAGACATTCACGTAAAACGAACAACAAAAATATTATCTTTATTTAAAAATTTAATTAAAATCAAATTTAATAATGTTATCATGTTCTGCAAGTATTTTTAGTTTTTATTATTGTGACAGCTGTTTCGGCGTTCGAGGCCATTTTCGAACTGTGATACTTGCAGAACTCTTGCAGAACTCAATAACATTATTAAATTTGATTTGCATTAAATTTAAAAAAAAATTACTGGAGTACTACGAATTAAACACAAAAACAATTAACAAATATATATACTAATAAAATGTGTATACTGATATTTTTATTTTTTGTTTTCGCCCAATTTATTGGGCTTTTCTCACTAAACTTTTTTTATCAATACATTACGCATATGTTATATAGTAATGCAGCAATGTAAATATAATTTAAAACAACAAAGATTTTTAATTAAATATTCGTTAAGTATTTATATAAACAAAAGCATGGCGAAAATATAAATAACCAGAAGTTAGAACTAAAGGGGATAAAATTCGAACGAAATCACGCACTCCTTATGTAGGCAGCGAGAAGGTTGAAATTCCCGCTTAACACATATTATATTTCAATTTACGCAAAAAAACATGACCAAAATGCGTATTTTATTTTATTTTGTAAAGCTCAGTCGTAAATGTTAAAATGTTTTTCGGTAATATTCTAAAAAACTTAATTTACCATTCACCACAGTGAAAAATATGACATATCGGTAAAAGGGTTCGGAAGTAAGTAAAGTAAACATTTTTTTTAGGTCTTATTCTGTGATATAAAAGACTCGCCAAAAAATGCCTCGTTGAACGAAAGGCCAAGGTGTGTTCCACTTGCAGTATTTAATTAAATCATCTCTAAAATTCCTATGCCAATAAATTATATATTATATATTATTATATAATATATAATATATATTATTTTTAAATGAAATAATTGTGAAACAGCACAAATTAATTAAATAAAATTTACTTGCGCACGCCGGGATTTGAACCCGCGACTTCGGATTCGTAGTCGAGAGCCTTACTCCTCGACCATGGAGGCCGTCGGCCATCTAGTTCGCATTAGAAGTAATTTATAAATTTTTATTTTACATTATAAAATACAGAAATGATTTTTCGCGATTTTAGAGGCACCTTTAACAATTATTTCTGGGCTAACGGTGATTTGAAAAAAAAAAAGTTTTATCCTGTTTACTTTTAAAATATAATGATACATAAAATTAAAGTTAAAAAAAAACATATTAAAATAAGCGTTATGGTGGACTTTAAATTAAATTAAAAACGACCAATTTACGTTGGAACACATATTTGCCGTGAATAATTTAAAATATCGACCAGAAATTTTTTTTTTTTTTTAAATGTTTTATTTTTGTATTTTTATTTACGTAATGTTGTTTACATAACATATACGATAATTAAAAAAAAAATACAATAGACCGGTTAATAATTTTCTAAGTTGCCTCTAAAATTATGATTTTTTTGTCATAATTTAAAACAAAAATAAATAAAATACTTCTCATTCGTACTAGATATTTACTAAACCTTTAATTAAAAATATATATCATTCCATTTGGATAGGTATTTTGGCCTCAAATCCAATATTAAGTTATGTATGAAACAGGCAGCGCAGCCGTTCCTCTTAAGATTATAATACAATTAATATTTTACGTCTATACAATACAATTAATCATTTATTTAACTTGTTACCTTGTTTCGTTAGCTGTATTGTAAAATTTAATAAAGATTCCATTTCTATATAAAACAAAATTGTTCAATTATATCCCATTTTGCACAAAAAAGCCTCACGGATATGGGAAAAATATTATTAAAAAAATTATCAATTGTTTTTAAGAAAACGAGACAAAAAGAAGATATTTATTGATTTATTATAGTTTGCTTTTTTGTCGTGATTGTAGGGTTATATCGCAGCATGCGAGATTGAATGGCAATCGTTTGTCTATACCATATACTCTATAATGTAGTTTAATTGGATAATGGAAATATTTTTGTCCACGAAGAAAACAAATCAAACAAATTTAATATTTTAAGTAATTTTAAAGTGATGTAACTTACCTTCGGTTATTTTACAGCTGCCTTGGTGTATTATTTTGTTTTGTTTTATTTTTATTTTATTTTTTTAATGAAAAAAAAACAAATTATTTGGAAAGATATACAATAATGTCAACATGTCATTGATTCAAATGTCACTCTTACGATGTGTTGTAGAAGTTTGTAGGCCCTGTCACATATGGAATTTATATGTGAGCGGAAATATATTCCAGAGTCCATTATTATTCGTAAATCCTTTCCTTCAGTACATCTTTTCAGTTCTTTTCCATTGATTTTATTTGGGAATATTAGGGCTAATGCTTTTAGTTGAAGATATTGTATTACATTTTTCCATGCTAAGGAAGAGTTAATTGTTCACACGCCTATTAAGGGGAACGGCTACGGCGCCTGTTTCATACAAAACTGAATTCCGGATTGGACGCCAAAATACCCATCCAAACATAATGTTCTATTTTTTCAATTAAAGGTTTAGTAAATATCTATTACGGATGAGAAGTATTTTATTTATTTTTGTTTGAGGCTAATATAAAATCTCTGTATTCCAGCAGGTTTTTCTCGACTGATCGTTTTCTGAAAAAGTCGTGCTGACTTTTGGATATGATCGTTTGTACTGCTGGAAAAAATTAATCAAGACTATGTTTTCCGTGATCTTACTGATAATTGGAGGTTTGGAGATGGGTTTGTGATGTTATTTTTGTTCCCGCTTTTGTGGATTGGTGTAATGATTGCTAGTTTTTGAACATTGGGGAAGTTGACGTTTTCGAACAATTTTTTCATTAGCAATGAGAGGAGATTAGCCAATTGGTCACGATATCTTAGCTTCATCCATTTAAAACTTGCCTAGGTATATTATTAAAGTGCTGAATCCTTGACCGTTTTTGGAATAAGGTAAGATAAATTAATTCTCTTGGCATCCGGATAAGACAGAAAATATTGTTCGTCATCGACCCACTTTTGTGTTTTATTCTTCGATGCTTTGCCATACATTTTTTAAACTTTTGTGATAAGTGAATATTTTCACGGCTGATATATTTTGAACAATGACTTACTTCCCGGCTTTACCCAAGTTTCAATTATTATTTTTTTTTGAAAAATATGTGATTATGTTTGTCTTGTATTTTTGATAGTTAAATTGATATTACAAAGATCCTTAAAACATGCACAATAATAGTTGCGTTCTGAAGGAAAATTTATTCACTTTTCACTACGCCAGAGCTCACCGTTCGAGCGTTTTTGCTGCTTCATGAAATCCGATCGTAACAGCCACACTTCATGTTTGTTTTCTTTAATTTCGATCTCTTTAGGTTTTTCTTATTTTCTATGTTTTTCAGTTCTGAAGGAAAATTTATTCACTTTTCACTACGCCAGAGCTCACCGTTCGAGCGTTTTTGCTGCTTCATGAAATCCGATCGTAACAGCCACACTTCATGTTTGTTTTCTTTAATTTCGATCTCTTTAGGTTTTTCTTATTTTCTGTGTTTTTCAGTCTTACTTTTTACAGTTTCCGTTTTTCCGTGTCCATGCTGCCGTATTATATTCTATCCCGTTCCTCGAAAATATTTTAGTATTTTTGTTGAATTCCATCTGCAGGCCATAGTTGACATTTTCTATGCCGGGTGGGGGCGCCACCTCCGGTTTATCGCTGCAATGTTTGCTCCGTGCTGCAAGGAAAAATATGATCCTTTAAAGTCAGTTTAATCCTTTCTGCAAAGCCCTTTAAGAATTTCAAAGAGTTAGTGCTGGTGCTTTTTTTTAAACTCTTTTTAAAGGCCACCACTTTGACTGACTTGAACTTGGTGGCGATTTTTTATAAGATGAATCTGCCAGGAAAGTTTAATTGAAGATTAAGATAAAAAAATGTTGATCCCAAAGGAATACACCTTATTTAAAGTGACGTAAATGTAAAACTGGCTAGCTTAAAAACCCTTCTTCGTCTGAGGTTTCAAAACCATTTTAAGTTTATTTTTCACCAATTTGCATATAAAATTAATTTTGAAGGTATGGAGAAAACAATTTGCGTTTTTTCATTTAAAAAAAATATATTCTAATATAAATTATTATATATATTTTATGTCTATGGCTCATGGTTATTGTGACATTTTGCGAGCTGAATGTATTTTCGTTGACCTAGAAATTCCAGCTGTGCAACATTCATGATGGCAGAGCTCACCGTTTGAGAGATTTTTCTGATTTAGATAACTGTTGTACATTAGCTACGTAACAAGAGTTTTAAAAAGTTATTTGTTGTTGTTTTTTTAATGAATTGAACGAAAATCGTACTCTGAATAAAACTCTTCTCTTATTTGTATGCAATTTGTGGCCACAATTTATCACAAATAAACTTTTTGTAATGAATACTTACTCTTGATTTAATAGACGAGTCGACTATAGCTTTACTATGTCATTACTCGAGTACATTACTTAACTAGGAATGTCATTAACCGAGTAGAAAATTGTCCGTTGAGCGAATTTCCCCTTCAGTACAAAAATTAACTACTTACTTGATTTCGTAAACCACTTGAAAACAAAATTAATATCACTTTTATGAAACTAAATTTACGCGGTTTATTTGATAAACACCAACAATTATAGTTGGTTTGCTCACTTTTTTTTAACCTCAACGGCAAAGGCGTCTGTGAAAAAACTTGAATATCTACAGGTGAGAAAAGAGCCTCCTTTCTGAGGAACTTTCGGTTTAACTGAATAATTTATTTGCTCTTGTGTCGGTGTCGGATTTTCGTGTCGCCATATAATATAACGGCCGCCATTAGTAACAATTTCCTAAATCGCTTTACTTTGTCACACATTTTGTAGTGGATAGTTTGATAAATATAGCTATGTTCATTTTTATATTGTTTATCAAGATAAGGTTTGTTAATTTCTCATTAGGGATTTTTGAAAAACCCTTCTTATTAGTAGACTTTATACAATTTTGCTTATAATTTTTTTAGATATAATCTCTAAGATTTGTATAGATGTAGGTGTTTTTACTAAGCCCGTAGCTCATGTTGAAATGGGAGTTAGTCGGGTTCCGCTGCGAGTATTGAATCCGGCGCATTTTATATGTGTGTATTTTAAATAAGAAAATTACATTATCACCTACCTAACTGAAATGATTATATAAAATACATTCATTACAATATTACACATTTTAGTTATTTTATTAATTTAATTTTAGATTAAACATTTTCTTTTCAAATATACATAGACTTTTTTGTTGTTGTTTAATTTCGTTGGCAATTACATGAATTGCCCCCCTCGTAGATATTGGATTGCTTGCCATATTGTGTATGTTTGGTGTTTAAATGTGTATTATCATGTTGTCGTGTGAAGTATGTGTGTGTACTTGTGACGTTTTAATGAATTCTGTGTTTGTATGCATGAGTTTATTATTTATTTTACATATTCAGAGACATATTATACCCGTATAGTTTACGTATTGTTAACAGTTTTGTTCCTTCGTATAATTTTTTTGGTGGATGTTTTAGAACTATTGTTAAATAGCTTTTTGATTACCTTGTTTTGTATAACCTGAAATTCATTTATATATGTTTCATGTGTGTTTCCCCAGATTTCAATAAACTAGACTATAATATAATAATAATAATATCTTTATTGTAATTAAATTTATCTATAATTAAAATACATGTGGAATATAATAACAGTTATAGTTGATGTTTCACATAACCCGCCTTACTAGGCTAGCCTGTGTTGAGGCAGTAATTTTGCAAATTATTTTATAGTTTTAAAATACCTATGAATATATACTTATATTAAGATATGCTTCTTAAAGCGTTAAATCAATAATTTCGAATTTGGATGAGTGCACCGGTAAATGCCCTATCATTACTTTTAATCCAATTTTTTACATTGTGTTTGAATATTTTTTGTGAATCAGATTTAATAATAATAATCCTTTTTGAATTTTTTTAGTAACAGATATGATAATCTGTTAATCTGCTAAATACGTTATGTTTTTTTTTGCCATTTGATGGCCCAGTATATATCTCGTTTGCAACGGTTGTTTCCATTTTTAAGAGTATTTGAGTTACACGGTTAGGTTAAAGATTATAAATCTGTTTGTATTATGCAAGTTAAAGATGTTTTATAGATCGCCCCTGCAACAAGCCAGTATTCTTCAAACGTGGCTTAAGTTATGTTTAGTGACTATATCTGCGTAGAGAGTGTAAAAAACGCGTCGATCTTATTGGTGGTTTATTTTATTATATTTCACTCCCCGCCACTGGTCGCATTCCTTAGGAAATCTATCGGGACCACCCAGGAAGTTCGACAACGCACCTGAATCCGACGGAGTGAAATACCGTGTTGCGAACTCCATTCCATTTTTTATCGAATTATTATCGATGTTTGTATTTTATATTCATTAATTTTCAACATTCAATAATAAATTTTACTGTATAACCATTCTCCATTCCTAGTACATTATATCAAAGAATGTAAAAGTCGAAATTCGCAGATTTTTGAGAAATACACCGAACCCAGGCAGGACGACAGTACCGTGTCATCACAATGGAAAAAATAATTATTTGCAATATATGATTTTTTATTATGTTTTATAATTTAATATTGTTGTATGTCTGATCGAAATTTGCCCAGCCCAGTATAATAAAATACTGCGCTGGGAGAATCAATTTTACCTAAAAAAGCAATACTGTAAAGCTTTATTTGTGTTATTAATTTATGTTTTCTTTATCATGTTTATTGCTCCCTACGACCAGATATCAAAGCCACATAAACATATTTGAAAGCGCTATGTTATCTGCACGTTGGAAACATTGACAGCAATAGACACAGATCGTCTCGCCAAGCCCCTCTGCCTGAAGAAGTCCTGGGCCTACATCCTCGAGACAAGAGGATGTCACTGCAAGGTCAGGACCCGGCAGAGGGGTGGCTCATATATGAAGCTCTGGGTGCGTGACCAGCAGCATTCCTTACCCCGCATCCCTCGAAGGGAACGAGGGTGTCTTCGGATCCAACAACCTAAATTTACAGTCTTGTGACGACAAGTGGTCTTTCGAGCCGGATAAGAGAGGTGCCGAAAGCCTCGCCCGCCGTCGATTACAGAGAGATTCTTCCTATATCTAAGCCCTACCTACTATTATAGTGTAATTAGGTTATGTTCAAGTTCATTTAAATACTCGGTATGAAAATCGACCCAAGCTTTTAAGAATTTTAGTGGAAAGTGGCTTTCAACACGTTGAAACAGTAGTTTTATTTTTTCTTGTCTTATATGCATGTACATACATACACATATATAGGTATACATAAATATACAGTATGAAGGAGCGCTGTATAAGTACTATAAAATATAAATTTAAGAAAATAATGTATTATTTTCTTGGATTTTCTGAATCAGGGAACAGAGAAATGAGGACGCAGTGTCAAGGCTAAAATAATAATAATAATATAGTTCTGTCGAAAACCTGTCGCGTCACTACGTGATTAATGATTGTATAAAAATAGATTCGAGCTTTTGCAAGGACACATATTCTGCTCGGCATATTGGGCAGTTCGTTTTGCCTTCATCAAAGTCTACATTGGTATATAATACGGGCTTATATTATATTATATTAGTTACATTGTGATGGATCATTATTTACTTTACGTAATATCGTCTTTTCCTTTACAAAATTTTATATATACGACATCTCAAAACAATACAACTTTGTGAGATTTATTATACCTTTTAAATATTTCATCAGTTTTACTTTTTGAATGATGCACATGTTCAAATAAGATTATTAACTATATCCTATTGGGCGGGCGAGTTTCAGAGAACTCAATCTCTCTCTCTCGCAACCTGAGTGTGATGGTTACCTGGAGGATGGTTTTTTTCTACCCGATGTGTGGGCTGCCTACGGCAACGTATAGGACTTTAAATACTAGCTATTTTGTATTTTTTTGATCGGTAGTTTGTTTTTTGCATGCCGGGTGGTTTGGCTTCTTTTTGCATAACTTTTTAATACTATTTTTTTTGTATTTTTGTTTGCTCTTTGTGAATTTTTTATTAGAGCCGATTTTTGTCAGATGTGTTACTTCGCATGAAGGTACCTACCGACATGCGCAACGCGAGAGTTGCCGGTCGGTGATTGTCGGATTCCCACCGGACGCTTGGTCGTGAGTTCAATTCCTCGGCTGGGTAAGTTCTCCATCACGACACAAACAACATTTTCTGCTTATTGTGATGGTAGTAGGAGATTTTAAAATATTGTCAGGTTGTTCGTAAACCGGAAATGTTTGTCTTTCTTAAAAATGGAAAAGAGCGACTTGCAAACGGTGGCAAACGTGATATGTGTTGGACCGTCTATTGACAAACAAACATTTACACAACATAGCGTCTTTAGCAGATTATCGTATCCGTTAATAAATCATTTTAAAAAGGATTATATTATAGCCTAGTTCAATCACATCTAAACTACTTTGAAATCTGGGGAAACGCACATGAAACATACATAAATGATTTACAGGTTATACAAAACAAGGTAATCAAAAAGATATTTAACTTTAATTCTAAAAAATCCGCCAAAAAATTATACGAAGGAACAAAACTGTTAACAATAAGAAAACGGCACTTAACAATCTTAAAAAGAATGCCAATTCATTTCTCCGTTCTGAAGGAATTGTGTTTTTATTGTGAATTGTTTTTAAATTGCCATTTTGTCAGCGCGCGGGTAGTTGAATTTTGAAAGCGACACCGACACCCCAGTCCGGGCGGCGCTGGCTATGCTCCCGGTTTGCATATTGCCGGAACGGTCCCGGGCCGGTGCCGGTGTACGTGTGCCACCTTGTGTATATTGTCATACAAATTAGCACAGGTGAAGAAAACAGGTCTGTAAAGCCGCCGTGTCTGTTAGCAGTTTAACCAACAACACTTAATGTATGATATTGGGTTTTGCGTATCATTTCGCTATAAAACAATGTGTGAAACCCCCACACAGAACCGTGGATGGAAGCAGTCCTGTACAATGATATGGAACTTAAATGCGCTTACTATGTGCTGGCTAAATTATTCAGGGGTAGTGGTTTGTTGGGCATGTTTTCGGGAGCCGGAAGGGGTGAATATTTCAGGAAGATTTCTGATTTCAAATAGGATATATTTTTTCATTTTTTATGACACGAACAGAAAATACGGCGATGAATTATTACTCATTTTTCCGATCTTCGATGGTTTTCTGTGTGTGGAAATTTAAATCTGTTTTTTTTTTTTTTAACGTTTTTTAGCACTAAAAATGCATCGGTGAGTTGGACTACGAGCAATATTTGGATTTAAATAAGATTTAAGTTAATGGTTTTATTTAGATTTTGGTGAATTTATACCGGATGCTGAACATTTTGAATATATTTTTTTCTCCATTGCTTAACTTTTTAAAATTCATTGATTGAAACTATTGACCATTATCAAAATCACAATACAATTTTTATTTTTACTTGAAGCTTAACCTCTAGCAAATAAAAGTTACAGGCAAATCATTTCACAGAGCTAACGTTTGAATATATTAGTGCACACCGATAGTATGGCGAGCTTGCTTCAAACTGGTCCGAATTAATTTGGAACATCCGCGTGTAGTCCCCTTACCCCGCAGTAGCTCTAGGATACTGGGTGGATAGCGACGTTTATCATAATATTCGAATATTGTCGTTGAATTTGATTAAGTTGCGGTTATGTCAAACGTGTTGGCGTTTATGTTTTTGATTTTCAGGTGATAATTTATCTGAAAATTTTTTTGTTGCCCCCTTTACTATTCGGAGGTTAATTCAGTTGAAAATACTCGTGTATGGTCTATGATAATGATAGAAGGATTTGCTGGGAAAAAAAATGTTTCTCTTAAAAAGAAAAGCATAATAATGTTGTAAGACGAAAAAATATCTGCAATCACTATATAAGAATAGAAAAATTGAATGTCGTGTTGCAGAGAAGGAGGGAAGTAATTATAAAGGATATGATGTTGCCATAGATAATGTATCCGAAGGAATTGTAATTCGCCTAGGCGAATCCTCAGATGGAGGTGCGATTGTAGAGGGATGATACCTGCAACAAAATGGTAAGTAATTATTATCGTTGATCCATCCAGTACACCGCTATAAAAGTAAGAATCTCTTTATTCTGATTTATCCTTACCAGTGGTTGAGAACCTTTCAGATGAGCTCAGGAAATTAACTTAATATGTATTTTCATATGAAGCGGTGATGTGACATTATAATTTTAAAAATAAAACATTAACTTATTTGATGTTTGTTTGTTTGTTTGTTTGTTTTTGTAGCTTTATTTAGATGTAAGCAAATTTTCATACATCTAGTAATAAAAAACATATAAGATACATAATAAAATAAATAGAGTCGTAAAATTATAACAGAAAGAATACAGTTAATAAAAAAAAAGAAATACAGTTACCCCAGTTCAAAAAAAAAAATAGGGTTTAAGAAATACAGTTAGTACAAATAGAAATACAAGTCATAAATTTTTCTTTATGTATATAGCACATGTTTTACGGAAAGTGCCAAGACTTGAGGCTTCCTTTATGGAATTTGGTAGGTTATTATAAAGTTTTTGCCCTTTATAAAACAGGCTGTTCTGTGTACACGTAAGTTTTGTTTTGGGAAGCCTAAAGTCTCGGCAACTCCTCGTAGGATAATTGTGAATATTTTCATGATACATAATATTAGTTTGCAGATATTTAGGGAGCATGTTATTTTTAAGCTTGTACATCAT
Organism: Halesus radiatus; assembly: GCA_022606495.2. Lineage (NCBI taxonomy): Eukaryota > Metazoa > Arthropoda > Insecta > Trichoptera > Limnephilidae > Halesus > Halesus radiatus. Next base: position 78,969 of record JAHDVE020000605.1, on the reverse strand, counting down.
TGTTAATGTATTATATATTATATGTTGTTTAGTTGTCATCATATTTAAGTTTTGTAACATAGTTTTAACTCTAGTAAAGATATTACATTTCATAATCATCCTCATTCCCCTATTCTGTATAACCTGTAGTTTATTATTTTGGGCCTCGTTACATAAGAATAGAACACTAGAACAATAATTTAAATGAGGAGTTACAATAGAATTGTATACAAGGTGCGTTGTCTTGAGATCCAAGTTATTCCTAATTCTTTTTAAGAAGCCAACTTTTTTAGCAATTTTCTTAGATATGTATTCGAAGTGTTTGTCGAATTTTAATTTATCATCTAATATTATACCCAAATATTTAATACTATTAACCCTTTCTATCTTTATGTTATCAATGGTTAGTATTGCATGTTCGGTTCCACCTTGACTATCAATAATCAGAAATTTAGTTTTCATAACATTCAGTTTAAGTTTGTTTATGTTTAACCAAAGTGTTACATTATTTAAGTCATTTTGTATCTTTTCAATGGCGTCCTGTAATTTTTTTCTGGCTATATATAACAATGTATCATCAGCAAATAATTTAATAGCACAATGCTTTAAAACTTTAACAATATCATTTATATATATAATGAATAACACTGGACCTAGGACAGATCCCTGTGGAACGCCTTTACTAGTATGACGTGGATCTGATATTATACCACCATATTTTGTTACTTGCGTTCTGTCTGATAGATAATCAACAAACCAATTAATTTCTTTACCGTTAATTCCAATATTTCTTAATTTTTTTTTTATTAATCTATCTCTATCGATTGTTTCAAATGCCCTTTTTAAGTCTAAAAATACTGCAGTAATTTTACTGTTTTTATCTCTATAATTTTTCCATTCTTGTATTACATAGTTAATAGCGGTTTCACAAGAAAATTTATTTCTAAAACCCGATTGTTGTTGAACTAATATCTGCTTTATCTCAATATATTCAGTTAATTGCTCCTTTACAATGTATTCAAGTATTTGTTCATATTTGGGTAAGCAATTTATCGGTCGGAATTCGTAAAATTTTTTTGGGTTATCGATTTTCGGAATAGGAGTTATTACAGATGTCTTCCAAGTTTTGGGAAACACTCCACTATTCAGAGATTCATTGATAATTTGTACCATCGATTCGCCAATAATATTAATGGAGTCTCTGTCTCTGAGTTCCGATTTCACGGGTTCAGACCCCAAATGAGTGCATTCAGAAAATCCTTTAAATGTATGCCTAATTCGTGCATTTGAACACATATAACATGTTGTGTATCTCCTGTTAAATGAAACTGTGATTACAACAATCACTTAGTTATTTATTGATAAATAACAGGAAACACGGGATCTCAGTATAATGGATTTGGAGAGCCAGCCAGCGTCAGCTCCTTCTGTTTTAATGGTAATAATCTACCTGTCTGACCCCGAGAGGTTCCCAGATATCGCTACTGTACTGTCTTGCCGACAGTGCCATCTATGTGAAACAGTCGAAACTAAGATATTACAGAATATATTTTACCATCTTCTCATTCAAACATTCCCTGATTTGGGGCAGATGCATTATAGTTCCAGTGGATCCCAGGGACCTGGAAACAGTAAAAAGGTATTTCTCAAATATAAAAACGCATACAGATATACAATAAAATCATTTAATTCGTTTTTAAGTACCTTACCAGCCACCGTAAAAATAAAGAAGAACACGAGAAATGCTATGTGAACTTGTTTCGTGATCCAATAGTCTGGCCATTCGGGCCTTAAAATTTTTAATACAAAATTATTTCATCATCATCATTCCGATCAAATTAGATTGACAGATAGGTGGTTTATTTACATTAATATTATATAACATTTTGATATTGTGTACATTGTATTTTTGAAATTAGTAGGTTCCACAAATAATCTTATATAATGGAAAAATTAATTGATAAAGTTGTTCCCTACTTCCGTGTTATAGCAAGTAGTCCATTTCGTTTCGTGGTAATATAAAATAATCTCTTCTGTGAACATGATAACACATGTGTAGAACACATTACATTATTTAATATAAAATTGATTAAAAAAACAGTAATTTGTCTCGACGCCATCTATTTGAGGGATTTAGCCGTTACAAGCCTTTCTCATACTATTAAAGTTGGTTGTTTACAGGTGAAAAATATAATAAAAAACAGTAATTATTGAATGAAACACTAGTATATATTGATTAACTTGGCGGGTTTGCGATAAGCCGACGTAGCTCAACGGTAGAGCATCTGACCGGACATTAGAAGGGTGCGGGTTCGAGTCCTGCCGGCGACATTTATCTTTGCCCGGAAGGTTTTTTCAATTTGGATGAGTGTTTTAGATTAATAATTATTGTTTATAAAAATAAAAAAACAGTAATTTAAAGATTTAATACAGAGCGGAGCGCCGTATTTGCTATATTTTTATTGGCTCTGTCGAAGTCTAAGACACACCTGCTTCCATTTAAATCTACACGGAAGTTACTTCTAGTGTGTATTCTTTATTATATGCCAACCACCAACACATTTGATTAAAAACCATGGAACGCTCATCTATTTTTTGTTGTCGTTTTAATTAAGAGAGGACTGTTTTTGTAATCTTATAAATTTCTGTGATCGCCATGGTAACATACTACGACATTTTGCGGTGAGGTGCTGAGGTTTTTTTCGGAATAAAAAATATAATAACAATCATAACCTTTTCAGAATAGATTGACTGTAAACCCTTCCAGTACTGGAGGTACAAAATAATATGAAGTAGAGTTACATTATTATAATACGTTTTATTCTTTCAATGGAAGTACACCCCCTAATGTAGACGGTGGAGGGTGAACTCCGTCTCAAATAGGTGCCATCCGCCGCGCACTCCAAATTACCAAATACTGTTATTCAATCATATTTGGCAGTCGGGAGGAAGGGAAATCTCATGGTTGAAGGTTTTCACTAGTTCATTCATCTGAAATGTTTTTTTATATAATCGGTAACTAGCTAGTGAAATGAATTAATTTAGACCTCACACAGCAATTAACTTTCAGTTGTGTTCGACTCGATGAATTAGTAAAAGCAAAAGAGAATTTTATTATAAGAATGCACTTGGTCTATAAAAATAAGTCGCGTATTTTCGTGTTTTTTGCTCTTGTGGGTACAAAAAATAATTAATTGTCACCACCCAAAAATACACACTTTGTAATCTGCTAATGCAAGAAATAGTACAAATGATTTATCTGTAAATTCTATTCGGATAGTTAGGAAAATGTTTGACGTTTCAAAATACAAAAACTGTCAAACAGTAATCTTTTAAATTCTATATGAATACGTACTAGATTTTAGGTAAAACGTTCAAAATTGCCTTCACTGGTTTTTAAACTGCTTCTATTTTCAGAGATTTTGATATGTATTTCATAGGTTTTAAAAGATTCAGGATTTTTGTCTTTGAAACCTTATACATTTTCCTAACTACCCGTATGGAATTTAAAGATAAATTATTTATAGTATTGCTTGAGTTAGAAAACTGGAAAGTGATGTTTTGGGTCATTTTTTGGAGCTGACCCTTTCAAATAAAATTTATTACGTCGAACGACATTATAGTTCGGAATGATGGTGTTCTTCTCTTCTTCTGCCATCCCCTATCGGAGGTCAGTGATATTCAATTTAAATGGGGAGATGAGGGACAATCATATCTCTTTTCTCAATTTTTCCCCAAAAAGTTCTACATTTGTGACAAATATCATTCAGAGATTGAGTATTTGTTTTGACGCTACACAATTTTACCCGTACATGTGGAAACAATCTTGTAAAAGCCAGATGGACGTATAATCAAACAAGTAAATACATATTTAAAAAATATATATATATAATAAAATCTTAACTATACCTTATCTGTTTTCTCAAGCAGAAAATGGTACTCTTCAATAAGGAAATCCAGTAAATTTTTTTTTTTTTAAATTTCAACATTGACGGTCTAACTTAAATACCTAGCAGTTTTTTCATAGTTAAAATAGTTGTTAAAGTTTACATTTTCGAAGTCCGCTAAACAGCACGGTTTATGATGTGTGACGTCACTGGGCCTTCGAATTTTTCGTTAGATAGATCCACTGTACCCGATTTTGTATGCAATAAGTTCTAATTTTTCAAAAATTATTGCTTTTAATTGAAGAATACATTGTGAAATATCAGCATGTCGTCACTATTGTTTTTGCAGTGTACAAAGCGCAAAAATACAACTTCAGCTGCACTTTCATAAAAAAATAGTCTTTCTAATATCCCGAACCTCGTTTTTGAGGTTATGTCAAAACAGGAATTAACTTCTCCGTGCATAATTATATATTACGTTCATAGTAAGCCGTAACTAAACATAAGTAATAAAATAATAAATTTTAACTTAAAATAATTACAAAATTTATGATTCATAAATGGTTCGTTGTCGATTTGCCTACGAATATACCATATTTTCGTAATTAGTAATAGTTGTTTACGTAGAAAAGCAAATATGGAGCTTAAAGTCACCCAAATCAAGTTTAAATTTCGCCAAAACTTAAATCAATACACATTTAAAATACAAAATAAAATATCAAATAAAAATTACCATACAAATCGAAAACCGAATACACACGGACGAGACCCGTGACGTCAGATATCGAAAATACAAATGGTACTAACAGAAAGGGGCGTTTTGGTGAGATAGTTATTTATTAAATTTTTAATTATATAAATTGAAAATACACTTTGTATTTACCACTTTACTAAAGTAAAATAATAATTTAATTTAATTTAATAATTTAATAAATAATTTTACTTTACTTTAGTAAAGTGGTATATACAAAGTGTATTTTTAATTTATATAATTTTAAATAACAGTTTATCAATTCTACGTGTAATTAAATATAATTAATATTATGTATTCAGAATCGGCGTTTGTTGATCTACTCGTATATGCTTTTTTACTGGATATCTTAATAGTGTTCTGAGGTGCATAATCTGATAGTCCTGGCGTCATGAAATTTGTACACACTTTTCCGCCTTGAATTTATTATGTTAAGTCAACACAACTTTTCTCAGCTTGCAGTTACATTATCATTATGAGCAACGCTAGGACTAACCGTTCAAGGGTTTTTGATGAACACAGAACATGTTCTTGGATTTAGTAAATAATAATAAGGATGCAAACACTCCTTAAAAACTATTTTTTACGTAATTATTACTTAGGGTAAGTATCTAAGCATTTAGCAGGTTCACAATCTCTGCTCCCACAGACTCGGAGGGGGAGGAAGGGGCAACACGGAGTCTTAATATGCTTTTAATTCCCGTGTTAATCCACTGCCGAGAGTGGTGAGGGGAGAGGCGGACACCTGTAGCGCCACCCGGCACGTTCGTGCCCCTGCTTCCCCGCTCTCCCCTTACTGACTTTACTAATTTCTTACTAATATAGTCGGTGCTAGTTGGGAGTTTATTGTTTCAGACGAACATCAGCTTTTACAGTGTTTTGTTCTGAAAAATCACGTTAAATATATCATAATTGATGTCGACAATGGTGTGATCGAGTTACAAATGAGGTCTGTAATGTTTAGAGTAAGTGAAATAAGATTAGGTGAAGAATGATAATTGTCACTTTTACCAATCGACACTAAGCGATTTTTTTTGCGGAAAAGGATATTTAAAAAAATTTATTCACTAACCGTTTACATTAAATTAATATTTTTACCATATTGTCACTCACGACACAAACAGGCGAATCTCATATTTAGCAAGTTTACAGGAGAGCTTAAAAACTGTTTTTACTGCCGGATTCTTACACATTTTATTATATGCGTCGCTAATGGGGTTTGGACAAAGCGTTTTTTTACCCCATTAACGAAACATGTAATAAAATATACAAGTATTTGGCAAAAAAAAAAAGTTTTTTTGCTCTCCTGGAAAGTTGCTAAATATGAGGTACGTCTTTTTGTCTTGTGGGCGACTTTTTAATACCCTAGGTTTCTTCAGGAAAAAAGTTAGTTTGTCAATGTAAATTTATTCGGAACTTTTACATCAGCTGTCTTGGTTTCCACGCATAGTTTTATTCCTCTCATTCTATCTCTACTTCATTCAGTCTACTGTAGTTTTTCCTCTGCTTGTTCCATACTTCGCTCCCATATAATCGAAGTTGCTATCAGAACTCCACGGTGGACTGCTCGCATCACTTCCTTTAATAATTTTTCATTAACGACTAGACATTCAGTTCTAAAAATTGTGTTTTCTTCGTTAACCCTTCTGTCAACACGCTTATCGGTCTAATATCTTTCGCGAACAAAAGTACAAATTTTTCCACTTGCTGTAAGTATTCCTCAGACTTACTGCTATACATCAGATTCGGTATCAGAACTTGATTGTGAACTGTTAGCATCACTTTCATTAGCATTTTTACATTCTCCTTTTCATCAATAATTCCCCTCGCAGACATATTTATACACATAACCACTTGCTCCAAGGATTCGTTTCTTTAGTTTGTTTATTTTTATATTAACGAATTATTGTCAAATTACACAAAATACACAATACGAAATGAGATAAACAAGAGCTGCAGAAAAAGAACAGCACATACATAATATACGAATGAAGCAATGACAAAAATATACATTTGAGAGAACATTCAAGTCTAAGTCTGAACGGTAGAGTCCATGATGTTATGATATTCTTCAAAGTTTATTTTCTGACATTTAGACTGCTACCAAAAATGTCAAGACCCTGACTTGAGTTAATAAGTCTCGACATTCTTATAGTTTAAATTTAAAATCAAAACATCAGGGTTGGTATCAGAACTCGGAAATCCATTATGGAATGCTAGTATAGCTTTTTATAAACTGTATTATATACCTACACACTTACATTGTGTCCTGACTAACATATTTTATTTATTTAACTCAAACGAGTATATGCATTATGTGCAATGAAGGTACATATTTCTTCCATTTCATTACTAATAAACGCGATGAAGCATGAAGCCTGTACACTGTACAGTGCGGCTTCTGCCCATACTTGCACTAGATCACAGAGCGCAGTAGAAACTAGAGAGAGTAGACACAGCCTCCCGCGTTCCATATATGCAAATCTGTCCTTTATCCACTCGCCGGCTCTCGTCTCCTCCGCACAAAGGGAGTGGATCTTCACCATTCTGGTAAATTCACCGCTGCATTGTCATCACTGCACTAATTATACCCTGAAAATATATGGGATTCGCTTTGTTGTAATCCTTGATTCCTGGATTTGGGTACCTTCCACACCGCTCGCTCCATCATTTCCTTGTGAACTTTTTAATAAAGGATGTTTTACGCTGCTGCGAAATGGCGAGATGTGGAAATAGTTACGATTTTTTTCTGCTCTGTTAGGAATTTACATATACGGTAGACCTTTGATTTATCATTTAGTATATGAATTGAAGTTGTAGAAATATGTGATTAGGTTAAGGAGAAGATAGAAGTTTATTTGTTAAGATGATTCATAACCAAATATTCATTTAAACTTAAAATCTTTAATTTATTAACTCTGGGGTGGAAAATGATTAAAAATATAAGTATTAATTGATAAACTAAAGTTTTTTAGACAAGATTTTTGTGCATAGCGCAAAGGGTAACAATTATTTTTTATAAACAATAATTATAAGCCTGAAACACTCATCCAAATTGAAAAAAACAGGTGAAATATAATAAAAAACAGTAATTATTGAATGAAACACTAGTATATATTGATTAACTTGGCGGGTCTGCGATAAGCCGACGTAGCTCAACGGGAGAGCATCTGACCGGCAATCAGAAGGGTGCAGGTTCGAGTCCTGTCGGCGACATTTATCTTTTCTCGGAAAGGTTTTTTTCAATTTGGATGAGTGTTTCAGGCTAATAATTATTGTTTAAAAAAATAAAAATATAAGTATTTGTCTTTATTTTAACGTCTTTATTTGAGTTTCGTCTCTTTTAATTTCTCTGCCAATGTCGAAATAGGTAGGTAATAAACGTATTATGATTTTAAAAGTTTATAATTTTATTCCAATTTTAGCGCGATCGTGCAGATTTCACGACCGTCAACGGTTGACCACCATCTTCAGACTGGTGGAACTTGTTTTGTTCGAAATAAATAAATGGAATAAAGTTACACAGTCTTAATGTTTTATATATTTATTCTAGAAAGTATACAGTGAAATAAATAAATAAAAAATAAGCCACTCATCTCACTAGGGTAGTCCCGTGTTGAAATTAGCAGTTGAAGTGAAACGATATATCTATGTAACTATGAAACCAGTATGGGGTTGAATCGATTGTCTCCCGCTCAGTTATTTAAATTTTAAATAACAATCTTCCCACTACCCCACTCCCCAACAATTATCCTTGGCGGGAAAACATAGACAAAATTAAAAACAGATTATTGGATAGTACCTACATTTCCAGATGACAACAATAATATTCCACTGTAGGTATATAGGTACCAAATAGTACAAAGTATCTTTTGTGTTATTTCACTTCAAGTGCGCATTAAAAAAATATTGATTTACTAACTCTATTCAGTGGTCATCCTCGAGTGCTCCTTTCATATTCTATTTACATACGTTCTATGTACATACATATTCTATATAAATACATATTCTATTTACATACATATTCTATTTACATACATATTCTATTAACTTACATATTCAATTTACATATTCTACTTACTTATTCTATTTACATGTTCTATTTACATATTCGATTTACATATTCTATATACATATTCTATATACATATTATATATACATACTCTATTCACACATTCTATTTACATATGCTATATACATATTCTATTTACGCATTATATTTACATATTATATTTATTTATTCTATTTACATATTTTATTTACACATTTTATTTACACATTCTATTTACATATTCTATTTACATATTCTATTTACATATTATATTTACTTCTTTTATTTACATATTCTATTTTACATATTTCTATTAACAAATCAGTATCAAATTACAAAAATTCTTACTTATTCTTAAAATTACTCCTACAATGTTCCTTAAGTACATATTCATCAGATAAAATTATGAAATATTATACAGTATATACAAAAAGCAATACAAAGAGAATGAACTCACAATAAGAGTGCAAAAGCAGCAAAATTTGAAGACAGGAGTTAGTTTATTTTCAGCAATAAGAACATTTGACGGCCTCCATGGTCGAGGGGTAAGGCTCTCGACTACGAATCCGAAGGTCGCGGGTTCAAATCCCGGCGTGCGCAAGTAAATTTTATTTAATTAATTTGTGTTGTTTCACAATTAATTAATTTAAAAATAATATATAGTGTATTTGCGCACGTTCCAGAGTGGAAGATACTCTCAGTATCGCTCTGGTGAAAGAACACCATTCAGAATTGAAAAGTTGCTCGAAATGGCTTTTAGCCGTGTTTGGTAACCAGATCTGAATAGCCAGGTATATTCCCACCTTCCTCATCCCCTTCTCCTTCCCCTCCCCAATACCTTCAGCCTCACAACATTCCCCAATTGGGAATGATATAGTCTCACTGACTCCAGACGGTTGGGAGCAGTTGGGACTCTTGTGAAATAAAAAAAATCTGAGTTTACATAAAAAGTATAACAAGGAGGAAATCGAAACCAAACAACCACCGGAGGCTTGAGAATATGGCTTATTGCATACATATTGAAGAGACGTTAAGATTTATGTCAGCAGGATTTTTTTAATAATTTTGTTGCTAAAGCTCCTTTAAATTACGCCAATTTCTGGATATTAAGCCACAATCCTATGGTGTCTATATAAAGAATTTCATTACAAATTAACATTATCAACATTAGACCATGTTCCTGATTAATAGTCTATAGTTCTCTCACATATCAACGAATACCTATAGATCTAATAAAAATGAACCGGAAGGTACTTTGATCATGCAGATTTCTGAAAATCTCATTGTTCCATCGAGTATTACCGAATTATAAAACACCACCATCGCAGCTATGCAGGAACGGCTTGACCACCGAAAACGATGACGTATTCTCCTTAACAACCCTCCCCCTCCCCCCGCCCCTCTCCAACACAATACCCTGACCACGATAGGAAATGGAAGCGCGGAGGGAGAGGGGCAGGAGGAAGGGAAGACGGGGTAGGGAGGCAGAGGAGGACCGCCGGCCGATGAATACGATCTGAATGGATAAAAAGAATAAGCATATTTGGCTAACAATGGCCCACTACTGTTTGAAACCGCTTGCTCTCCATAGAATTCTCGCACAATACTACACAGGAGACTGGAGAACATTACTGCCGGACTAATCTGCTGGTTTTTTGTTCTCATCCTATCCCGTATCGCACATGGTCTCCTTGCATCATAACGTTTTTATGCCAGCGACACGATCGTGCTATTGTTAAAGATCATGCCGATAAAGGTACCTATCTACCCACTTGTTTTATATTACAATTGTTTTGTATTTTATCTCTTGATAATAAAACTTTGATTACAACAACACTTGGTTATTTATTTAATAAATAAACATTTATTTCCATATTTTTGGCTCATATATTTATGTATAACTGCAAGATTTTACCCGAATTTATTTGTCATTTAGATAGTGTCTCGGATATACCTATACGATTTTTATTTCTTTGCGACATGTATTGACCTTTTCTACAATTTTTTATTGGAATAACTTATTGAAGCTTATAAACCTCCTTGTAATTTTTAATCATTGAAGATAAAAGTTCAATAAGTTTTTCCAAAAAGGTTAAATGTATATAGATACGTTGCAAGCAGTGGCTTGCACAAAGTTTTTAATCAGGGTAGGTAGTAGGAAAAACACCGAATTAATGCATAATTATTTTTTTCGAACGCACAATTGTACCAAAGAATGCCAACATACGAGGTTCGTTCAAAAGAAAAGGTGAATTTCGAATTTTTTCGATAAGTATTTATATATTCATCAATATCCATTTTCTCCCCATCAAAGTAATCCCCCTCAGATATAATGCACTTATTCCAGCGCTTCTTCCAATCCTCGAAGCACTTCTGGAATGCGCTTTTCGGTATGGCCATCAGCTCGTTCTTCGATTTATTTCCACTTTATCTCATCAATTGTGGCAAAACGCTTTCCTTTCGTCGGTCTCTTCAGTTTCGGGAATAGGAAAAAGTCGCAGTGAGCCAAATCTGGTGAATACGGTGGGTGAGGAATGATGACAGTGTTGTTTTTGGCCAAATAATCACGAACAAGCTCTGTGACAAAGATCAATTGATGTGTGAGCTGGTGCATTATCGTGATGCAAAATCCATGATTTGTTTTTCCACAATTCCGATCGTTTGAGCCGTATTGCTTCACGCAAACATTGCATAACTTCATTGTATTATTCCTTATGAACCGTACGACCTGTTGGCAAGAACTCATGATACACCACGCCATTGTAATCGAAGAAAGCAGTGAGCAAAACCTTCACATTTGATCGAACTTGGCGTGCTTTTTTCGGTCTTGGCTCTTGTGGCCGCTTCCATTGGGATGATTGGGACTTGATTTCGACGTCATAACCATACATCCACGTTTCATCACCAGTTATGACCCTTTTGAGCAAATCTGGATCGTTGTTGACGTCATTCAACAACTCCTGAGCGATACTAATGCGACGGTGCTTTTGCTCAAAATTTAGCAATTTCGGAACAAACTTCGCTGCCACACGTTTCATGCCCAAAACATCCGAGAAAAATGCATGGCATGAGCCGATTGATATGCCAACATCCTCTGCAACTTCCCTAACAGTGATTAGACGATTTTCCAAAACCATTTTCTTCACTGTTTTCTTCGTTTGTTGACGTGGTTGCAACTCCAGGACGCTCATCGTCATTAACATCTTCTCGGCCTTCTGTAAAGCGCATGTACCACTTATAAATACTTTTTTGAGACAAAGTAGACTCGCCGAAAGCCACAGTCAACATTATAAGTGCGTTGGAGCACTTTATTCCATTTTTAACGCAAAATTTAATACATATTCTTTGATCCATTTTTTTCAAAAGTAAAAAATCGAAGAACACACAAAAACGTGACTAACGTTTCCAGTTGTCAAAAACAAACCATTAATCCAAAATGGCTGATAATAACATATGTGTACCAACATAAGAAAAAAAATCGATAATCGAATGTATACAGCCCGCGAAAATTCAAAATTCACCTTTTCTTTTGAACAAACCTCGTAGTGTGATCATTATTTTTCTTTAGAAACGTTGTACTAATTAATAAGTAACAATAGATGGCACTGATTGCTACATTTACTGGCTACATATGTGTACCGAAAGGCACGGCCTTTCAGAAACTAACACAAACGAGTCATCCCTTGAATGAGCATTGCGCACATATGTACATTTTTTGTGTCGAATGGAGACAACATTTGAATATTATAAGTGCGTTATTTTGCGTACTTAGTTCCCGCCTTTGACACCTTTTTACTACGTTTTTTTAATTACCGCTTCGGGAGTGTTTTTTGAAAGCGTAGATTGATTTATTAATTTTTGTTTACGAGTAAGGTAGGGTAGGCAGTGCCTATGTGTCTATGTGGGCGGCATGCCCCTGGTTGCAAGAGTGTTGAAACTTTGGCTAAACCAGGTTGTAACTACAAGAATTTATTATTAATATACAATTAGTGAAGGTCTGTTTTGCATGCATATTCGGAACACATGAAATAAATAATAAAAAAAAAAACCAAAAACCCTTCCTATGTCAAAACCCTTTTCCTAATAATTTTTATTTTTTTTTATTTTAACAAAAAAAAAATATAATTCTCTACCTTCCATTCTTAAACAACAAAAAACATTTTAATTTTCTCGCGGTATCCAACGGTTGAGCAGAAGAGTTAATTAATTCGAAATATCTGCTTAAAAAAATTGGGGATCCCCAGAGTCATTATTTTATTTATATACTAGTATTTACATATACCAGCAGGTACTAGTGATGCATGATCCTTATACGTGTTATATCATTTAATTATTTCAAGGTGTTACCCGTCAGAAATTCTGAAAGTAAATGACAGCATCGAGGTGGAATTCAATAGAATATATTTTTAATGAGGTCTTGGCGATGAATATTGAGTACGGGACCCTTCGGAACGGAAAAAAACCCCTATTGTTAACCTAAAAAGTACTGACGTGTCAAAATTAATTGATTCCTCAAAATGAATGATCAAAAGGAAACGGTCATCGAATACGGTTTTGCATCGTTATCGCGAACATCTGTTTTTATTGTTATTTGTATTGAACGCATGGTTTTACAATGGTGATACAAGTTTGTAAAATTTATTTAATATTTTAAGCTCAAAGCTTCGTTGAAAAACAATATGATTTTCTAATGAAAATGTTTACTATTTTTATTGAACACTAGCTAAAGTACCCGGCGTTGCCCAGGGTTATGAAGGGCTCGGAGTAAGGTTTTGAGGTTGTCATGTGTTAACCCTACCCCTACCCCGACCCTATCCCCACCCCTACTACCCCTACTACTACTATCCTACCACTACCCCTACCCCTACCCCTACCCCTACCAAACTTACGTAAATTTCATCAAACCCGAAATAAAACCGTAGATTTGTAAAAATAAACAAACAAACACCGTCCACGGTTTTTTTTTTATATAATAGAAGATGTGAGAAAATGGTTCCGTTTACCGAAGTCCAAGAGATTATGGTACCTTAAATTGGGAAGGGGAAAGGGGAAGAGCGTTGGGAACTACCTGGTTGCCATTTGACCCGCCAGTGGTCGAGGTGTCCGAACCATTCGGTTCCCCTCCAGGCATCGCGAGTTCAATCTTCTGCTAGGTATGCCCGTCATTACGCAAGCAACAATTTCTGTTTATAATGATGGTAGTTGGAAAACATTGGTTGGTACTCGGAATGTTTTTTTTGTATGAACTTGATTTTTTGTGATTCTATGTTTAGTTTAATTTTGGGTAACATTGCCAAAAAAAACTTTTGACACCTCACGTAAAAGTTGGTCGCAATATTTCACAAATCCGCACTTATTGGTTTTGTTGGAAGAAGTTGCACCTTTTTACTTCCCGTCTAATTTTAAAGTACCTATCGCTTTACAGTTGATTAATTAATTAATTGAATGAACTGGTCTATTAAGGGGACAATCGAGAGTGGATGTTGTACGAGTGGATCGAGTCCAGCGGCCATTTAGGCAGTCCTTATTGTCTCCTGCCCTGTGTTTGGGCAGCCTTTCATAGTCCGGTCTAAATTATCCTCCAACAATGGACCAATGTTCGAGATGATTTTAATATTAGATAACTGATTGCTTCGCTCCGAGAGACACGAGTCTGGTGTACAATTAGGTGACTTATTATTCATGATTGCCAGAATCATTTTATTTGATTTGTTAATTATAATTCAGGCATTTAGAACTTCCTGGTATTCTACTTAACGTCTTTACCCATAACCCAAGCCGATGTTTTTGACCTTCATGAATGAAAAAATAGCATTAAAACCCGTGATGACAAATGATGACAATGACTCTTCTCTCCCGTAAAACATGTCAAAACCTTCATTCGCTTCATTTTAACAATACTTTAGTTCCCTGCTAATAATCAGTGCAAACTGATAAACATAGGTATGCACACAAAGCAAATAGTACATAGATATGCCCTAACACGAAAGGGGAAGAAACCAACATAAGAGGGACGGGGGGCCGACTAGGCGTGACCCCAGTTTAAGTAAAACTGAAACTGAGTAAAAAAAGGTTCGGCTTGTTTACAAAAACCGAATATTTTGTTAAAGTATTTTTATAAATGTTTTATAATTTGTGAACCAAGCTGGTGCCAAAATGGGCGTCACGTGACCTTTGCTTCCAGCCTTCGAAATCGTACTTATTATTAGTACGTAATAAATTGAATAACACGGTTTCTTTGATTTCCATCACTATTTACTTTTTCCTTGATGCCGACCGGGTAAGGTCTATCTGACCCCCTAAGACAGAACGTCGATAAAGGATTTATCGATAATGTCGGTAACTTGTCATCGTTCCCAAGCACGACTGTAGATCGTTAGCAATAATAAAAAAAATAGTTCACAATGACCAAATATGCTTGTATTTGTTGATATGAACTGTTGTTTGGTCTTTGGTGATCTTCAGTCTTGGTCAGGAACGATGACAAGTTACCGACACTATCGATAAAATCTTTATCAATGTTCTGTGCTAGGGAGGCAGGACTTAATTTTAACCAGTTCATATTGAAATTTACTGAGTTATGTTTTTTTTCTATTTTGAAACTGTTGGGATTGGGACAAATTCGTTGTGGGATTTCATTTTCATTTTGTGAACACCCTATACATTTTTCCTCAATATTTTAAAACCAAGGTTACTACAAAGTGTTTGCTATCTGCGAATGAAGTAAAAAATCAAACGTTTTATTTTGATTGATTTTATGGGTGTTAATTCATGTTGTGCAAACTCTACTCATCACCGGGGTAGATGTGAATGACTCTGATATTAACCATCATAAAATATACTGTGTACTTGATACTTAAACGTGATGCAGGTATCGTAATCTCACATAATGGTTAACTCCCGAACTATAAGAGTGAAAGTCATTACAAGATCTAAGAATGCAGGTTTGTTTGTTTGACACAGTAGTAGGGAAAGGTGCCCACGGCTCAACCTGTCCGACCCCACCTGCTTGCGCGACTAACAAAAGGGGACATAATCAGATCGGATGTTCCATTATGTCGGCACAGCCCACAGCCCTGGAGCCAGCGGCGGGAGGCAGGAACTAGGGTTTGCACAATGTGTCCGGTTTCTTCCCTTATTGTTTTCCCTTGAATCCATTAAACAAAGAAGTTTTTTTTAAAATATTTTTTCAGAAATATGCGGATTAATATACAAATTCAAAGAATGCTGAAAAAAAAATTGATAACCTAACTTTCTAGTTCTTCATATCGTTCCGACTTCAAACGACCAAACGACCCAATTTCATGGCATATCGACTGAAAAGGAAGATAAATTAATAAAAAAATTAATTAATTAAATTAAACGTATTAATATTTAATATTAAATAAAACGAACACTTTGTTATAAACCACGAAAATATTTTATTATTCGCCAACCGGTTTCGCTTATCTCAAGCTTCGTCAGGGCAAATGTAATAACTAAAGGATAATTCAGAGTTGTCGGTTATATATATTTACAGAATACAGAATATCAGAACAGACATCGTCTAGTGAGACGGGTAAAGTAAATATAAATGTTTAAAATTTTATGTCAATTAACGCCCGGGTTGCCGGCAATGAAATGAAAAAACAATGAAAACAATAGAGTGAAATACAGAGAATACAAAAGAGAGAGAAAAGAGAACAAAATATTAGAGGGAGACAACAAAAGAACAGTATTGTGTGTAAGAGGGAGACAATATTAACATATATGAATAATAATAGATAGTAAATACAACAGTGTAATGGGAACAAAATGAAGTCATTAAAGAGAGATGATCCTACAATATTTAATATGACCATAAAACAATTGGTAGGTATTTTCAAGATAACATATCGTCGCTGCATATATAATATAGCTTATGTGCCGTTTCGTACATTCTGAGATGATCGAGTAAAACTGCTTTAAAAAATAATTGCAAAGACTAGATTTGCTAAAAAGAATAGATTTTTTAAGCTGGAAAGCTTGCCTAATAATTGTAAAAAATATTTTTAGCAAATCTAGTCTGCAATTAATTTTTAAAGCAGTTTTTCTCGATCATCTCAGAATGTACGAAACGGCACATAAGCTATATTATAAATCCGGCGACGATATGCGTCTTACCGTTTTCTTCAAAGAGAATTACGATTCTACGAATTTTACGATTGTACCAACTATTTTTTTTTATATTCTGGTAAAGCTTTTACCGATTTTTTCACATTACAAATGTAACTGACAAGATTTTTTTTTAATGTTCTTTACACTGTATCCTTATTTTTACGCGTGATTTTAAAGAGTATTCAGTTTTTTCAGTCTCGATAAGTCGACGTTTATTGAAAGAACGTTACACAGTTTCATACAATACGGCATGTCTAAATATGAGTATAATATATGTTACATAATTATATTATTATATGGTTTACATTACCCACCCCACTAGGTAAAACATGTTCTGGTGTAGGAGACCGGGTGTACAAAAAACATATATTTATGTGTGATATTATGACAGATTGTGCATTGTTAAATTAAAATACTTAAAACGTAATAAAATAGTAATGCTAGAATATACAAACATTAATTGAAAGGGAATTTCGAATACATTATGAGAGGTTAAAAGAGGTGAGAAATGCAATAGATTGACTAAATTGATGTTTTTATTACCCCACAAAATTTCCATATTTTATAAAAAGTACTGAGAATGCGTTCCGAAATGATGATTTAAAAAAAAAAACGACTTCATATAAAAATTTTGTTGTGTCAGCCCTAAGTTCACCGCAGCGCATTGTCCAGGGCTGTCTTCCCGTCCAATTGTTTTGAGTCACGTTCCCGCCTTCCACCGCGAGGTCATCCTTTATGACTCCAATTTGAATACCTTTTCACCAGATTTACATAGACACTGGAGCCCCCTCGTGGCGGCCCCGCTCGCCTCCCCCACTCACTCATTTCTCGTTCTTTATGAGCCTTGCGAGCGCTCTGAAAGAATGGACAAATTTTCTGAAACTTTCTTTCAGCATCGCTGAAATGTGCTCAGATGTAGGCGCTCGTAACTTTTGACTGACTACCAACTACAGATTTGCGATATTTGTCGTGCATGTGCATCTATATAATTTAAGTAATCGTGTGTTTAAATACAGGGTGTCGCGAAAAAAATACTTACCTTTATTTGGAATCCGAATACTTTTTTGAAAACTTATTAAATTCACTTTTTCAAATAAGTCAATTTTAATGTTATCTTAGATCTTTAGACCCCCCGCACAGCATCCCCAAATATGACATAGGCCTCGAGGAAAATTATTTCCCTCAGGGCCTCCAGTGACTAAAACAAATGTATATGTATGGAACTTTTATAAAAAATATTAATTTTTGAGTTCTTCTCTACTTTGACCGAACGTACGAGTATACAATTTCACAATAGGGTTGCTAAATAGTTTAATTGAAAATGAATTATGTTAGCTACCTGTAAGTTTACGACCAAAATAAAACAAGAAATTGACACTTTTAAATTCCCAATTTAAAGTTTTTTTAGAAATTTGTCTAAGATAGTACTATAATATCTTTACCTGATAAGAACACGGATGTAACTCTCAAACACGAAATTTTCTGGAGATCCAAAAATATTTTTTAAAGTTTTTAATTAATCTCTCGTAATTTCCACAACATTTTAAGATTGATAATTGAATTTTGTTGGTGTTGTTGTTTATTATTATCTATTTTTACAGATATAATTCTTTACAAATATTATTTACGAACTAAAAGGATGCAATATATGGGCAATGCGAATAAAATCAATATTTATTTATATATCTTTGTTCTGTAGATATATATATATAGATTGCTTTAAAGTCATTTTTGCAAGTATCATAAAAAACACCACAACGTCCAAACGTGTAGCGCCTCTAAAGAATTTTGAAAATTACAATTTTTGTTTTCGTGAATCCACCCGGCTAATTTTCGAGTAAATCAATGCCAAGAACATGAAGCAATTAAATTAATAATAGTCATTTTCAATTTTTCCTTGTAAGAACTAGCACTGATGAAATCTTCAACAAACTTAACATTATGTCAATAAAACAATACTACTTACAAAAACAAGAAATAGCAACAATCACAGATATTATAAACACTAGATCTCAGAGTCAAAAACACACACACAATAAGAAACCACAAACACAATATTTGGACAAAAAAACTTCTTATACTATGGTACTGAACTCTACAACTAAATCCCACTAACCTTCAAAAATCAAAACGGCCATAATAAGTTTAAAAATCAAATAAAACACTGGATACGTTACGTAGAGAGATCTGAAATAGAAAATATATTAACACCAAATACAGACTAACACCGAAACCACTCAACTGCACTTAAAACACCTCACCTTACAATTATTTTATTTTTTTCATCAAGCACATCAATTTAATATAATGTAATTTCATATTTTGTAAATGAAATCCCAGTGAGGATATCATTATTTGTTATTTTGTTAAAAAAAGATAATAAAACATTATTATTATTGTTAATAATGCATTTTATAATAATAATGCATTCTCCTATACCTTAATTCATTTCAAGCCACCTACTTTAAAGTGAGTAACGGACCAAACACCACACGTCTAAAAAGGTCACGTCATCTTTATCTCAGATAGTTTTCACTGGGCTTCTCAATTCTTCCCAGCCTATTCACAGAAGGTAGGAGGGCAGGGGTGAACTATCCACCAAACAAGGATCAGGATCAGGACCCCTTCGTATCTGTGATAGTTTGAGCTTTAAAGCATAGATGGCTTTACTAGTAGCTTTAATAGTAGTTTCAAATAGTTCTGGATAAATGTCACTTCTTAAAAGCCTGTAAGGCCGGTATACTCTATTTGAGTATACCGGCCTTACAGGCTGGGAGATTATAAGATAATAATTACTTCCTGTAATTAGAAAAATGGTTTCCTTGCTGTTCTTACTCTCTTGATCTATTGTGGAGATAGACCATAAAAAAGATAAGTGCTTTTGTGGATGACAGCGTATTCAATTTTCTACAATCCGTGGTTATCACATATAAACTTTTCCTCACACATTATAAAAGTAAGTCCTGCGTAAGCAAGTTAAAAAAAAACCCTTTGATAGGTTTGTGATTTCTGAATCCTTGGAGTAAGTGTATGAGTCTGTGGACTGAAAAATGTAACATTACCAGAAAGAGGGTGGACGCAGAAAAAACAATTAAACGATGACTGATTGCAGTAGTTGCTAATCAAAGGTTATTAAAAGAAGCAAGGCGATCAGTCCTCAGTGATATTTTGATATAAATCCTGAAATATCGCACAAATGGGCATGATATGTGAAACCATGATATGGTAAGAAAATATGTTTTTGCCGCTTCACACACAGTCCTGAAGAAAGATTGTGACGGAAAATATTTTTCATTATTGAACTCGAATAAAGCGGTGCATAAAAGTATGTAGAAAATGAATATACAATATGTATGCAATTCGGTTGTGTTTGAGAATAACCTGATAACTCCATTTTTTTGATATTTTGTGTTAAGTGTAAACATACGGTTAATGTTGCGTTGATTTTCGATGGGTAGAATTCTGATATCTGCATTTAATTTTAAAACGCCCAAATACCACGATCATATGATGATATATGCGAACAATTATTACGGATATATATATATATTTTTTTTCTGAACAACCTATGAGTAATGTATATAAAACAAAAAATCCCACATAGGCAAGGCCAGTGCGTGGGTATTAACACTTAACATATAGTTTTGCACTTATCAGGTTATTCTCAAACACAATCGATATATATACGAGTACATACATATTATTTTTTAAGTACGTACTAGTTTCTGGTACATACTCGTATCATCCGTCTTTATTTTTAGAGTAAAAAATAAGATAAGATTTTTTAATAACCCTGTTTTGAATGATAAAAATTACCTTAATATGAAAATATCCTATTACCAGTAGCGTGCATTGCTCTATGACAAAGGGTGGGCTGTGTTTAATTTTTCACGTTGTTATCATCTTCTGCTGATTGCTATGGCCAACTGAAAAAAATGATCGTACAAGTTCCTTACCAAATTCGTGGAAAAAATACACTTTGATAAAAAAAAAAATTTAATGCTTCGATTTTTTTATGGGTAGGCACAGTTTTTCAGTCTTTATAGACTGCACGCCACTGCCTATTACACACTGGGAAAAAATATTAATCAATGTAATGAGATTAAATAAAAATCATTTAAAACTTTTTGGTGGTTATCATTTAAAACTAGTTGTAAATAATAAATAAAATTAGATTTTTTTGTACAATCGATTAATATCAGCTTATCGGGAAACAGTCAGTACCTACCCCTTCAATGGGTTAGTTCGCCCCTGCGCGGGGGTGTTTTACTTATAGTGCCAGGAGGGGAGAGGGGGGAATAGGCAGCAGTGGTCAAAAGGCATGTCCGCAGGGTGGATTTACTGACCGTCATTACCCCCTTCCATTCAATATTTCATAATACAATGTAGTTATTGTTTGATGGCGGCCGCGCATTGTTTAGATGGACCCCCATGTGACGACCAAAAGCTTTCGGCTAGTTCAAATTACACGAGCCACTGGCGCGGCAATTGGAATAATGTTCTTCAATTGTCAAAATTGTGAATCCGCTTAGAGAATAGGTAATTGTTTAAATTGTACGCCGCTAAGAAATGCTATTTGTATTATTAACGGTCAACTGGATAGGACGATAATTCACCGAGGATTATAATTGCGTCTTCTTCAAATGATTGCGTTGTAAACTATTCATGATATTAAAAGAACTTTGATATTTTCATAGAACAAATAATATATAGAGGTGCCCTAACACGCGAGGGCAAGAAACCAAAATAAGGGGGTGAGGGGCAAGCTAGGCGTGCTGCCAATTTAACTAAAACAGCAAATAAGTATCAAGGTTCGGCTCGTTTACGAAAACCGAATGGAAGAATTTTGTTAGACTATTTAGTTTGACCCTTTTTCTAAATGTTTTGTAAATTGCTTATAGCAGTCAAAATCACGTGAAATAAATGTGGACGGTAGTGAACTGAGCTGTTACCAAAATGGGTATCACGTAACCTTTGCCTCCAGCTGGCGAAATGGTACTTAGCACAAGTCTATTATTTCTGACTTCAGTGGATAATTTGTATGGCATGCATTTTAAGCGCTTAACAAGGCTAGAAAATAACAAAAAAATATAGTTAAAATTACCAAAGATATTCTTAAAATCGCTCTTAGATTAAAATATGTGATGATGGAAGTACCTGAGATTAGAAAAAAAACTCTGTTTATCTTATTTAAAAGCTTTCCTGCATAGCAATCAAAAAAGAAACTTGATATGAATTAGGAAACTTGACCCGAATTAGGAAACTTGACATGAATCAGGAAATTTTCTATGAATTAGGAAACTTTACATGAATTATGAAACTTGCTATGATTTAGGAAACTTGATATGAATTAGGAAACTTGATATGAATTAGGAAACTCGCTATGAATTAGGAAACTTTCTATAAATTAGCAAACTTGGTATGAATTAGAAAACTTGAAATAAATTAGGAAACTTGGTATGAATTAGAAAACTTGACATGAATTAGAAAACTTGGTATGAATTAGAAAACTTGAAATGAATTAGGAAACTTGGTATGAATTAGAAAACTGGGTATGAATTAGGAAACTTGGTATGAATTAGGAAACTTGATATAAATTAGACTCTTTAACTGGAGTAGGTAGAACATTTAAATCCGAGTACAACAATTTAAAGTACAACGAAATTAAAACATCTATTTGCATAAATTTCTTTACCCATAATCGAGGTAGTAGTGTTACATTCATCTTTTGGTTATGCAAGTTAAATGATTACTGAATTGGTGTTTGTCCCTCTCACAGTTGAGGAATGCGTATTGTTGAATAGTTTCAACAAATCCTTTGACAACATCTCACGCGAACTGGACAACAAAAGACGACGGCTTTTTGTTTTCTGAATTGACCTATTATAAAACTACCCATACAAATGCTAATGTTTTTGTGAACGCACAATACAACTAATAAATTTTGTTGTACGTCATTGAACGTGTATATGAATTTTAAACTAATCAAAGTTCCTTTGGAATTCTAGGGCCTATGCTTTTATGCGAGTAAGTATGAGATTTTTGACGCGGTGCAGTTTTCGCCACCCTCATCCCTCATATTGCATGAACACTGAAGGCCGTCTCTATTGCAACCTCTCCCCCTGATAGCTGACACTGGAACACACGATGTAGGGAAATTCCATACAAAATTGGGATAGTGAATATTGTATCGTACAAATCATTTCGTGATTAGGGAATGTTAAATGAAAATAGTGAAAAAATATAATACGAATATTTTTTTTTACGTATAAAAAAAAGTCATCCTTTGTAATTTTTTTTCTTTCCTAATATCCAAACGGCTTACAAGTAGGTACCCACATATAAAATATCCTTTTCCAAAAGTCTTTACAATTTTCATATGAAGAGGGCAGAAATATGGCTCACCTACTCTCGCCACTGCTCCCACTATGCCTTATGCCTCATTCCGACGCATTCTAAGAATCGGCGAGTAGAACGTCCACACTCTAAAATGTCACACTTCTCGCAACTGTCGCTATAAAGCGGAGGGGTAGATACTCGGTCGTTTTTATGCAGTTGCTTAGAAATGCTCACCATTTTTGTGTGGCGCTCGTGGATCCGAGTCGAGCCTTTCAAACCGCGAGACAATCGAAAGGAGACAATACGGGGCGCCATTTAAAAACAAAAAAGAGAGAAAAGGTTCACTTTTTGTATGGAAAAGTAACCGTTGAAAAGACTGTTTTATTTTCCTTGTGTATTGTTGGGGGTCACAATAATTTCGGACACAATGAACCTGTGGATGCGGGGGAGGGAGGGTGGTGGCGAGGAGGCCGGGGAGGGAAGGGGGCTTCAGTTTACCGGAAACACTGTTGAAACAAATCGCGATCGCATATTTTTGTATTGAACGCATTCTATTGATGAAGTGACACTTCCGAATAAAAGCTCTCGACGAATAATAGAACTCGAGAAAAAGACATTTTAATTCGACCGACCATTTTCGAAGAAATAATTAGAATTTTGTTTGGAAGCTTTTCTGAAGAATCGTTTTTTTAATCAAACCCACGTGGGAGGCCGTATGTCATATTAGGAGATACTGTATGGAGGGACTTTTTATAAAGATGTCAAAACCTTGGTCTTGAAGGGACCCATTTGAACCAAGTCATAAAAACAACCCTCCTTTTCTCCCAAGTGTGCGCCCGTGTCGGTGCTGAGGGGGATGATGCTAGAACCTGATCAAATGACTAGTGGCGGTTTTATCTAAAGTGTGTTTGTGCAGTAAACTCCGATAAAAAAACAAGATGCAAAATCCCAAATTTGTATCATAATTTTACCACACATTTAAACAGCACGCAAATGAATCCCATACGTGCGTTTTAATGTCAGCATCTATGGAACTTTCTCTTCTTAGAAATAGCTCATACAATCCCAGACTCGTGGCGCTTTAGTGGCAAACCGTGGATGAGTGTAAACCTTTAGGAATCTCTTAGCTGCCCGGGTGCGCAGCGACGATGGGATTTGTTAACGCCAAATTTGTACGGATCAATATATTTTTTCGGTGATCGTTGTGTTTTAGGTTGTTATTGAAATAAGTTAATTACTGAAGATGTCACCTTTTTATACTAAAAAACCTTCAGTGTCTTGCGTAAATTGTGATTTTCGTATTTAAAACACATTTGTTATTACCCACGACATTGTATTCATTTTTAATCATTGAAGATAATGTTAACAACTCCAAAATCGAAACACGAAGTCGAAAAGACACAGAAAAGAAAAAATATAACGGTAGCAGCTGGGATTTGAACCCAGGACCTTATGGTCTATCCGGGACCTGTACTCTATGCCAACAGAGCTACCCTAATCCATCTCTTTATTTTTATCGGTATCATACTTCGACTTCTAAGAACTGTCAATATCATGCTCAATTAATTCCCATATATTTTTTGGGTGCTACCTTTATATAACCACAAGATTCTGCCTGAATTTATTTGTAAGTACTCAGTACTCGTAGCTCAATTGGCATAGAGCGCAGGTCCTGGTTTCGAATCCCAGCTGCTACCGTTATCCTTTTCTTTTAGTTGTTTTCGGTTTTGTGTTTAGATTTGGGAGTTGTTAACATTATCTTCAATAATTAAAAATATATTACAATGAGGTTTATAAGCTTCAATAAGTTATTCCAAATATATATATTTTTTTAAATGTTCATTAGCCACAGAACCTATGATGAATCGCCAGATTGAATCTTGTTGCTAGGTCGCTAATCTCCGGTGCAGTGTTATGAGGAAATTCCTTCAGATCTAGGGAAAATATAAATATCGAAAAGACTAAGATAGGATTATAGACGAGGTAATTTTTTTCCTCGCTTTTTTAATCTCTGAATTCCCAATGAGATAGGACGCCAACCGCCATTGGATGAGATATATCGTAGTAAAGATTTCTTGTCAAGTAATATGCATTAAAAAATCAGTCAGTATTCGGAGTATATTCGAAAATAGTTTAATAAAATTATAAATGGTGTGAACGATTTTTATCGAATATTTTCGAATCGCACTCAGTATGTATTTACTATGCTGAGCTTTCTCAGCCTCCAAATTCCGACCAAACATGCCCGATACGCTGTAATAATATGAAGGCTTTCCAGAAAAAGATATCTCTTTACAAGTCCGACGCCCGTAGATAATTTCCATTGTGCCCCGATTCGCCACAAAACTTAAAAAACAACACCCCTTCACAAGCATTTTAATCTATTCTCCGTCACACGTTTCCTCCGCCCTCGGTGCAAATGATTCCTTCCTCTTTGTTCACACACCACTCACCTCTCTCCATTCATCATGGCGGGAGTGAAATAAAAAAAAAAGTGGAAAGAAAGAAAGAAAAAACAGTGGAGCGTTAAGATACAACGGTACTCTACCTGCGCCGATTAAGTCCTCATTGTGAAGGGGCATTGTTACCCCCGCTGCCCTATTGATGGCGCTGCGAGCCTCGCAAGGAACGAACTCCATTTCATCATCATCATTGCGCGGATCATGAAACGTGTCCACCGCCCATTGTCTGTGTTATTTTATATCAATAATATCAAACTGCTTGATTTAGTAATCACTTTACACAAGCTTCATATGCCTTAATGGATCCAAAATTATAACATGAATCAAAACAGCAATACGGTACTACGATAAATACTCACTCTCAGGTACAACAAACACGTGTCAGTCAATATGTTTTCACATATACATTATGTACTAATTGGGTACTTATACAATGTAGACATTTAAAGATCTCTTCAGACTACACACAATGCTGTGAATCTTGGACTATGGACCTTTTCAGTCTGGGTATTTATCACAATTCTGTATCAAACTAAAAACTGTTTATGCTAATTTTGTTCGAAGATTCTTTACCAACTTTTGTATATTTTTAACTAACATAGGTACCTACATTAACATTTTATAGACTGTTTCTCGATATTGAATACCTTAATTATTAGGATTTAGGCGGTCTTCATAGGCGTTCTTAGAATGCCACCTACAGGTATATCGATGTAGTCGATAGTTACCTACGATGATCCTCTAAGCATTATCGAAAAGCAGAAGTTTGCGGGTTCGATCAAATATATCCTGGCTTGTCAGGCAGGCCAGTTTTGCTGGTGTGGTGATGATGATGATGTACCATACAAATATGGTATTTCAGTTGTCGTAAAGAACATTGGGGAATAAATAATAAGACCTCGCTTGTCTCAGTTTAGATCCAATAATTATTTATTTAAGTCGATGGTGACAAAATGACTGGTTGGACCACTGACGTCAGAATTGATTGGAGGCAAAGGTCACGTGACACCCATTTTGAAACCACGTTAGTTCTCTGTCATTCCACGTTTATTTCGCGTTTATTTGCGGTAAGCAAATTACAATTCATTTATAAAGAGGTCCAAACTAAATTCTCCTACAAAGTATTAGGTTTTTGTAAAAAAGTCGAACCTTTTCACTTAGTTGCTGTTTTACTAATATTGGCGGCATGCTTAGTTCGCCGCCCGCCCCTTTTTTGTATTTTCTCCTTGCATGTTAGGGCATCTCTATATTATTATTTGATCTGAGTGTATCGTGTGACATTCAAACGTTAGTCAGATCTTATTAGAATTTCTATTGTGATAGAATTCTGCATTGAAACACTTTTAGTAAACTCTCGGAATTGGATTGACATCTTTGGTGTTTTGTAAGTAGTTTAATTTATTTCTCATTGTGCTACTATTTAATTGTAATGAAAATACATTACTCGATACTTCCGTATTGGTAAAGTTAAATTGCATGTCAATCTTAGGAACGAGTTACATTTTTTACAAAAGATTTTTACCCATGCAAAGAATGCAGTGACATCGAAATAAAATCTTATCGGAATTGGTACCGACATTATTTTTCGTTTATAGCGGATTCTTATTCAACACTTGATTGAAAGGCTCGATAAGCGAACGCCGAAGCATCATTTTTAGAATTTAGAAGCAACAAGATTTTCAAAAGTAAATTCAACGTGCCTACAGCGCGGGCGATGGTGACAGTGCGCCATAGCCGCTGGAACACACTTTGGCTGCTTTGTGCCCAAGTAATGGCGCCTCTGTAGCCATCACTATTTGGCGCCCATCAAACAATGCGATCAAAGGCGGCAAGGAGCCGCGGCCGGGCGGGAAAATGACAATTTTGTCGTTGTTTTTTTGTTATACACGTTTTTCATTCAATGCAGATAAATCTTTTGCCATTGTTGTATGAAACATGAATAGAGAATGTATAAAAGGGGAAGATTGCGCGACGCAATTGTATTCCTATTGGCCGTAATGGAACTCTTTCAGTGTTTGTCGGGAGGCGATTGTGAAATATGTTGATACTCCCTTTTGTAATGGATTTGGTCGGAGGAGGGGCGGAGGAAGAGTGGAGGCGGGGTGGGGGGTGGAGACTCATTATGAAATATGCTTGGCCAAATAACAAAGACTTAACTGTATAAAAATTTAATTGTGATTTTGTTCGGCGGCCGGAGGAGACGAAAGGATCCACTGTTACTTTATTGTTCTTGAAAATTTGCATAAAAGTGATTCTAACCCGAGAGCCGACTAATTTTTTATGTGTTTCTATTTCAATATAATTACAACGGAGCATGAACTGGTAAATTCGGAAGGATGGGATTATTTGCAACCCCACCAGCTTGCCGAGGACCTTGGAGAGAGCTCTAGAAATTATTAAATTCTATGGACTTATGTCTTAATTTGTATCTTTCAATCGGTTTTAAATCAATATGTTGGGCCTGTTAGTACTTGTTTTTTGTTCAATTACTTTATTTTAGTTATTTGTACATTTTAGTTTACAAAATAACTAATTGTAACTTATAAACTATTACATGTAACTAATTATTGAAACTTATGTAATATTGGGTACTTTACATATAGCTAATGATAATTTAAAAACTAATGGTTTGTTTTCTTGCTTAACTTAATGTGCTTTTTACAATCTATTTTAAATTTATTCATTGGTGCAATTTTTATTGGGTCCGGCAGAGCATTATAGCATTTCATACCTTTATAAAATAAACTGGTTTGCGTATTAGCTTTGTTCTTTTTCGGTAGCCTAATTTCCTTACACGTTCTTGTATTATGTCTGTGAATGTCCATGTTGTAAATAATTTTGTTGGAGAAATATATTGGTAACAAGTTGTTTCTGATTTTATGTATAAAAATCATTGCGTTCAATGTCAGCATTTGTTTCACTGTTTAATTCTTCTAACATTTTAGCTGCTTTTGAATATCTATTTAGCTTTAGTATTATTTACATTGCTCCATTTTGGATAATTTTTAATTGGTCTGTTCTCTGTCGCTACACAATGTGCAGTAGTTAAAATGTGGAGCAATAATAGAGTTGTAAATTGTAAGTGTCGTCTTTGAAATTAAACTGAATGAATGAGTTAAACCTTAAAAAATACAATATCTTATTCTTATGGTAGCATCTCCTGGTGGATGCTGGCGAAAATATTTTAATAAGTATGATGGTTTTCATGGGGCATCCACCTGGGTTCAGTTCCCCCATTTGTCTCTACCCTTTTCTTTCATAATAAGTTGAGGTAAACTATTTATTTTGTTGTTTATGAGGATGTGATCAACGTAGACGTTCCTTTAAAATTAAGCCTTCCGCTAAGGGTAATCAGTAATTATTCACAAAACATAGAACTCGCTCAGTTTTGATTGATGGCGAAAATCATCGTTAATCTTTAAATTGACGTTCTTTATAAGATTCCTTACTTTAATGAGTAGTATTCAATGTACAGGTTTACATAATAATAATAATAATAAATGGATTATTTTATCGCGCCGTAGAAAATCACCACAAAGGCGCTTTACAACATAATTTATCTAACCTATAACTTATCACTTAGACTTATATATAATAATTTACATATTAGATTAATTACTAATGGCTTACAGGTAAGATTTATAACTAGAAAATACCTAATTCAGACTTATAATTAGTGACTTACATCTAAGACTTCTATAGATAGTGACTTACAACTAGTGATAGAGGCTTACAACTAACATATTTACATTTCAGACTAAATTATGTACAAAGTGTTACAAAATCAGAGCATAATCCGATATTGAACAGCAGTGGGGCGAGTATGTATGTGATACATCACAGCTGCAATTGTATGCTTCTGATCAGTTTGAGGGTAATATACATACATATACGAGTATATCATATTCTACATGTTAATAAAGATATATGTCGGTATTCCTGTCTTTGTTTGTATTCCAGCAGAGCTTTCTGACCAGCGTAAAGTCCATGACTGTGACTTAACCAGAATTTAAATTTGGTGAAATGGTAAAATTCAGTTTTCCGCAAAACTTAATCATTCATTAAATTCAGTGTTCGCTCAGTTTAGATTGGTGAAACTCGTCGTTATTGTATAAATTGATGTTCTTTGCAAAATTCCTTGTTTTCATACTTAATACTCACCGCACCTACAGTATGTTTATATACAATTTTTATTGGAATAGCTGGTGCTTATTCAGGTTTATAAGTTTCAGAAAGTTATTCCAATAATAATCCTTGACTTGTAGAAAAAGTCAATAGATGCCCCGAATAAATAAAAATCAGATATGTTCGAGGTATATCCGAGACACTATCCAAATTGCAAATAAATTCGAGTACAATCTTACAGTCAATTTAGAAAGATAGCGTATAATCTGGCAATCAGTTGAAGACGATATTAACAGTTTTTAAAATTGACGTGTGATATAGGTATAAACGACGGAAAGCAATGAGGTGGCATTAGCCCAATTAAGTAGAGCACTGGTCCTGGATAGACCGAGAGGTCCCGGGCTCGAGTTCCAGATGCGACCGCTACCTATTATTTTCTTTGTCTTTTTTGTTTCATATTTCATTTGTAAAATTATCTTCAATGATTTAAAAAAAATACAGTGAGCTTTAAAAGCTTCAATAAGTTATTCCGATAAAAATTGAGGTCAAATTAAGTCTAAAATATTTAAATTAGCGCCGTCTGTGAGTTCGTGTTACATTTCGTTTACCCTTAAAACAATTCCGCTAAACTTAATCGATCACTAAATTTAGTGTTCGCTCAGCTTTGATTGGTGAAAGCTGTCGTTTATGTTTAAATTGATGTTCTTTGTAAGATTCCTTGCTTTAACACGTAGTATTCACAGTGCCCACAGTATATTTATATGTCGGTATTGCAGTGTTTGCTCGTATTCCAGCAAAGGTTCCCGAACAACGTAAAGACCACGACTGCGGCTGTGCCCCGTCGCTTCGCCGCTGCTTTGTTGTAGCCCGCGCTTTTATTACGATTTGATATTGCATTCTATTGTGGTGGGGCGACATGTTTTCCATTATGCTGGACGGGGTGGTGACGGGCGGTAATGGGGCGCGCTGATAGGGGGCGGAGGGCACATGCACAATGGGTCCTCCACACATATGGTACGTGTTCAGATGTGAGCCGGCGGTCGATAGTTTAATTGGTGAACCTTGAGATCTGTCATTCGTTTGAGCAGGTTAAGAAGTTGCACTTAACTCATTTATACAGCACCTTTTTTTATTCACATTACCCACTTAATCTGCAAATGAGGCCATATAGTTTTCTTGAGGGTATATATTGGAGAAAGTCTGAAGGCTTTTTCGTGAAGGGGAAGAGGTGTGAGTCCACAGAGAAGAGAATTAACAGAGGTGCTTTAACAGGCGAGGGGAAGAAGCCAAATTTAGCAGGGTGAGGGGTGAGTCTGGAGGCATGTTCTTTTCAGTGACTTGCCAATAAATAAATCCCAACATTATGCAGACAACTCGCATTGCACCGCAAAGAATTTGTATTCACTCATCGAAAAGCAAATTTGCAAATGATCACCTCGTCCCTTTTACAATTGCGAGGAATTTATCGCCAATATCCTTCCCATAGCTGCCGTGCCAACAACGAAACCTAACCCAAACCGCCAATTTAAGTAAAATAGAAATAGATAAAAAAAAGTTCGGCTTGTTTACATAAACCGAATATTTTTTAAGAGTATTTCGTTTGACTCTATTAGAAAGGTTTATTAATTTACTTACCACAGGAAACGATGACACGAACGTTTTCGCGTCGTCGTCATTCGGTTTGACAAGATTGTTTCACAAAACTGTTAAGAATAAGCTTAAAATTAAGTAATTATTTGTAATTTTAATGACTTGATATCACTTTTAAAAAGTGTGTTGATTTATCATGGAACCCATTATTGTACAAGAGAATATCCTCAAAAGCTAGGAGGTTTCAAAAGTCTACAGATTGGGTTTATTGAGCATACATTTGTAGCGGCTCCGGATTGACACACTAATAAGTCACGAGCCCTCGATACCCATAAAATTTATATAGCGCACACTAGCGATATTTCACCACCTTGAGCGTATGTTATCTGCATCGTTTGATTTGGAATATATTTATTATTGGTTAATTCATTCAACATGATTCAATACGTACCTATAATATGTATTCATTTAATCATAAAAATATATCAAATGGGAGCAGTTGGGACTCTTGTGAGGTATTCATATAAAAAAAAAAAAAATAAAAATGCCCAAGAAGTGATAGTTAATTCTGAAATTTAAAATTAGCGTTAATTTTTCGGAAAAGCCGTGTTATTTTTCGGCGAAATGGGGTTATTTTTTTACATAAAAACGGCGGTACGTTCCCTTTTTGGTATTTTGCGACCAAAGTGTTTTTATGTTGTCTTTTTTAATATATATATTTTTATAGACTTTTGTTTTCGACGTGACGTTAGCTTCGTTCCATATTATGGCTATTCAAGCATGTCAAAACCATGGACAAAAAACATTTAGATCATAAAATATTACTCTCTTATTTTAAAATACCCGAATATCGGGGTTTTTTACCCGATTGCGATTGCAAATTTTGCTTCATTCTCGTGAAAATGGCGAAATTCTGATATTTTCAGGTCTCTAGTAATAGTTCTAAATAAATTCATTGTTATAAATCGAACAGAAGGAATTCCAAAATTTTCTCTGATGTACGTTTAAGGTAAAATGGTTCTACTAAAATAAAATTAGAAAGTAGAGTTAACAACAGGACATTGTCAACATAAAACAAGATAATACAATATTATATTTTCTTATTTGGACAATGATATTGTCTATACACGTCCTTAACCTTTGTACTTGGGGACAAATTAGACGTAGCAATTCATCCCTTTGTTACGACTCGACCTTGCTATCACATATGGAAATGCCTCCGCCCCATTGAAAAACCCTCCCCGCGTAGCAAATATAATATTTTTTGACATTTCCCGGGTCTAGCTTTGCCTGCGCCTCGCAACGGCGCGGGCGCTTCTCGGCACCCGACCATTTTGCTATTCTAAATTAACGCTATTCATGCCGATTTTGAAAGACACCATTGTGGCTACAATTTAGCTCTTATTCAGAGCATTTTCAAAAGAGCCCCACACTCGGAGCTGCCTCTGGGACCAGGGGGGCTGACCAGTGGCGGCTCCGGTAGTGGGCCACAGGGGCACTTGGGAAAACTTCTGACAGTCATCGACAGTATTATTTTAATAATAAACCCTTCAATTTTACCACTCGGTCGTGTCATTCACCCCCTTTCACTGATTTATATTAACCGTTTGCTAGAATTAGATATCGATTGATGTTTCATTTATTGTTACAACAGTTGAAAACCTTTTCTATTCTAAATTTGCATTTACTTCTAACAGTTCTAACCTCCAATCCTAGGAAAGTTTCCATTCCTTCATCGAATAAAAGCTTTTATTATAAATATTTTGCTGTAAAATATTAAATATGTTCAAAACGGTTGTTAGAAGATGAGAATTAAATTGAACTTCATCGAAACATGCACGATGCTATAATAATAAAAGCACTATTTCAAAATTCGCAGAACTTCGCTTAGTGGATAATCACGTCCTGCTTGCCAACAACAAGAAATAAAGGGCCTTACGGCCGTTCTTCCCAACATTAATGAGCAAGTGCTGAGCCGAAATTTTGCCTCAGCACAGTTCAAATGCACATATTCGCCTTTCCCAACGAAATTCTCAGTCAAACTTGCGATCATGTTAAGTTATCGATTTCTGTGGATTAAAGTTCTCCTCAGTAAAAGACTAGTTATAAAAAGTGTCAACAGAGTGTTAAATGACAGTGTAAACGTCAAATGTCATAGATATCTATGGTCAAACGTCATTCGTTTCGCGAACTATTTTTTGTATCTATTTGTGTATTGACAATTTTGAATATGGAGAGCGAAAATGAAGATATTTTTTAATGTAATACCGATAGCGGGTATATGCAGCGAATATGAAGACAGCGACGATGAAAATATTGACAATTATTGATTGAAAATTGAAAGAACGCACGAAAGACAAACGTCAAAAAAGTCAACTTTCGTTTTCGCGGCATTTTAGTAAAAGTCAAGCTAACACTTTATTTTTAACATATACGTTTTTAAATATAAAATGTTGGTGTTTGTATTACAATATTTAAGACAAATAATACGTATTCATAATAAATACAAAATTAACTCGTCTATTAGTCTAAAGTTCAAAGATAAAAAATGTTTGGAGACAGTCAAATAGAAGGAATACTTAAAAAAACACTTGGCTGATCGGTGGGCGGGATTGATCATTCGAAAAGTTGGGGAGAACGGCTGTTAGATTTAATTTACTCGAGCAATTAGACATTACTAAACGAACGAATAATCCCAATATAAAAGTTAGGAAGAATAATTATTCCCAACTTTTAAGTATATTCTACGAAACCTAAACAATATAATTCTTTAAAATAATTCGGAGAGTTAACAAAGTGCGCCCCACTGTAGAATTTGCCAGTAACCTCAAAGTATATTGTGAAAGAGAAAGAACGGACTGCCAAGTAAATATATAATGTTTTGTGTTGGGTTATGTTTGGTTTGATTTTATAATGTTTTGAATAAAGTGAATACCTTGTTGTTTGATCCAGGCTGTGATATATTTTTTAATGATTAATTTTAGATATATCTATAGTTAGGTAGATGTTTCAGAGTGTTTGAAGATTGGAATTTCTATATATATCCTAAGTTTATCTTTAATATTCCCAAATTCCTGTAATACAGTTAAATGCCTCCGTCTCCAGTCGTTTTTATTCAGTGTTTAACGCAAAAACGGACAAAACGTTTCGTTTACCAACGGCGATACACTTGTTTTCCCGAGAAATGCCCCTCCTCTTACTGCCATGCGCCCCTGCCTTTCTTCGCCCACCCCAGTTCTCCAGCATGAAGTGTTCGTCTCTTTGACAGTTGTGAATGCCTAAGTAACAACTCGACAGATACATGTCACGTGACACCACGCCTGCGTTTTCTCATATTGAACGCTTCGGTGTTTTGCTTATAGCTAAGAATTGTGCCGATTTTCCGAAGCGACCCGCGTGGATCCTCTGTAGCTTCTTGTAAGAGTCTGGATATGGAATACTGGCGGTATCTAGGAGCAAGTGTGAAAATCACCTTTGTCTTATGAGACCCAACATTAATTACAGATTATCGTAATAATGGTGGTTGTAGTTTGATGGTCGAAATATTATAAAATGTACAAAAACTTTTCCAGTGATTCAGTTTGTGCTCTGAACACCGGGAAGAATTCATTAAAAAATCATAATGTTTCTCACAAAATTAGTAAAATATATCTCGACACCCTTTTTGGCACCAGCTTTGGTGCACTGCCGTCCACGTTTGTTTCGCGTGAATTTGACAGCGGTGAGCAAATTACAAAACATTTATAAAAAGGGTCGAACTAGATAATCTAACAAAATATCCGGTTTTGTCAACAAGCCGAACCTTTTTTCTTAGTTGCTGCTTTACTTAACCTTTCCGGGAGTAAGTTACGAAACGCTGGCCGTGCTCTTAGGAGTGAGTTTTTTTTTACATAAATAATTTTTTAAATTTTTTTTATTAAATGTATACTTTATGATAATACGAACGACCCAAAAATTGTAAAAAAAATCGTACTTACCACTGTCAGCTTTTATCACAAAAAATCGGGTTCTGTTTTTCAGGAGTCACAAACCATTGGCACATGAACAAAATAGTAAAAAAATATATACAACACAATTATTTTCACTTAGCACTAATAAAGAAACGAAAATGGATAAAACTGTTAACTATGTAAATAAAATATACAATCAATTAGTATTGTTTTTTTGTATGGTAATCCATGAAACATGGGTGTACACAGAGAGCAACGTCACACTCATAACACATATATTTTGTTTCTTTCCTTTGTGGACGTCTAGCCTGACCCCCGCCCATCTTATTTTTGGTTTCTTCCCCTTGCGTGTTAGGGCTTCTCTATGTATTATTTGCTTTGTGGATTTCAGGCAATTTTTTCAAATATAGTTAGCACAATTATATAACACAGAGGTGAAACAAAAATAACTACAAAGAATTATAAGTAGGAACATAATGTTATAACATAACAAGTTCGTGTTTAAAATTATTGTAGGTCATGTGAAAAATATCCAAATTTCCTGCGAGGCAGTTAATTAACCTAGTAAGTCTCCCCACAGGCATCACCATTGGTAAGTTAGTTCTGCACCTGGGAAGAAACAGAAGGTTGTGTTGGCGGCCTCGCGTGAAATTATCAGGGACTTAAAATCCTAACAAATTATTATAAGCAATAATTATTAACGTGAAAAATCATACAAATTGAATAATCTTCCGAGAAAAAATACATGCTGCCGACGGGACACGAACCCGCGACCTTTTGTTTGCCGGACAAGTGCTCTACCACTGAGCTACGGCAGGTTATTCATTATCGGCCAAATTAGTCAACATGTACTAGTTCTTCAGACTACAATCATTGCTTATTACATTTTTTTCTCATTGGAAAGAACCATCTGTATTTTTGTGGGAAAGGGTTCGTGTCCCGTCGGCAGCATGTATTTTTTCTCGGAAGATTATTGAATTTGTATGATTTTTCAGGTTAATAATTATTGCTTATAATAATTTGTTACCATATTTGTGCTATGCATAAAAAATCTTGTCTTATAAACATCTAATTTGGCGGGTAATGAATAACCTGCCGTAGCTCAGTGGTAGAGCACTTGTCCGGTAAACAAAAGGTCGCGGGTTCGTGTCCCGTCGGCAGCATGTATTTTTTCTCGGAAGGTTATTCAATTTGTATGATTTTTCAGGTTAATAATTATTGCTTATAATAATTTGTTACCATATTTGTGCTTTGCATAAAAAATCTTGTCTTATAAACATTAGTTTATCATTTAAAATAATACTTAAAATCCTATTTCAGCCAGGATGTCAGGTATTGCTAATACACCGTTCAATAGTTTATGAGCCATAAGTAGCTAATGACTTTATATCACTTTTAAAAATTGTGCCGATTCATACGTGTGTTGAGTAATCCGGTCACAAATATCCAAAAACTTTTCCAGTGACTCACCTTATGCTCTGATCACCGGGCAGAACTCATTAAAAAATCATAATGTTTCTTACAAAATTAGTAAAAATATATCTCTACATCTTCATATTCCGGATATAATAAAAAAATTTGAGTTTTATGTCCCTGACAATTTTACAAGAGTACACTGGCACAGGACTTTCGTTGTTCCGAGATCCAGAACTAACCTATCATAGGTAATGCTGCTCTGGAAAATTATACCGATATTTTTCAATTGAATGATGAACAATTTGAAAACCGTGTTATTATATAATTTCATATAATGCATGTTTATTATTGATTGTGATGACTGTAAATGTACATTAAAAATTGAATAAATATTATTATTGCAAGAAAATGCAGTATGAGGAATTAATATCGACCAGGCAAACACAATGACAACTTCAACTTTCACCTCAATCAATAGTGATTTATCATGTTTTGGAAATACAAATGTAATGAAACCACCCAACTGCACTTAAAACACCTCACCTTAGAAATATTTTTATTTTTTTCATCAAGCACATCAATTTGATATTTTGTAAATGGAATCCTCAGCACAGGATATCCCAGTGAGGATATAATTATTTGTTATTTTGTTACAAAAAAAGGAAGATAATAAAAATATATTATTATTATTAATTTAAATGTCGACGTAAATAAACATTAAATGATATAAACAAATGTATCGATATTTGTTACAAATCATTTTTAGTTTTCGTATTACGAGTTTCTTCGACTTTGCATAGGTATAAATTGCAAGCGTTTGTGAGGGGCGGACTTTAAAATTAATTAATCATAATTGCTACCCAATTACTGACCGGCAAACATAAAAAATATGGGCAGATTATAACAGAACAGGGAACAGGATAAAGATCACAATAAAGAATTGGCATCACTGAAATAGGTGACATGTCGGCAGAAGGGGCGAAATTGTTTTATCTCTATAGATCTGTGCCGAATTCTGCATGAATTAAATGGACCATTGATTTGGTAAGTTAAATTACTGAAAGTTGTGTGGACCGTTATTTTGCCTTAAAACTTTTCAAAAAACACCCGGAAAATCCAATCAGAAAAAGCTGTACAAATTTTGATGACGGCCGTGTTAATTGAACGGGATTTTGTATCTGATTCCAGTTTAAATATAAATAGATTTAACTCCACAAAGTTCATCCATTCGTGGTACCAACATGATTCAACCCGTTAAAACTGAAAATTCCTTTTGGGTATTTTCCATTCACGGATCAAAAACTATTGTCATATATTCCTCCCTATTTGGTAAACCATTTTTTTAATAAATGCCCTGGACGGAGATTTTCTCTCAACAATGCTCGACGATCCCTTAAAATAGTGTCCTATTAAAGCCAAATGAATAGCCTAAGATCATTGGAAGCAGTGGGGGAATTCCTGTAAAGTTTCAGACAAACTTTGCCAAAGAAAGCCTCTATGGAAGTCCGCAGTCCCCACTATGCGAGGCATTCTGGGAAATTCTTGTCAAAAATCACCTTCGTGAATAAAGGTAGTAGACGTGTGTTTTGAGCCAGTGGCGTTAAGAACGCCTGGGCAACCTGGGCACTCACCTGGGACCGGGGTCTTCGTGCCCCTCGCTAGGACAGTGTTTCCCAATTGCATAAGGTTAAGCTAAGCCCAAAAATAAAGCTAACATTAATCTCATCCGCCGTACATTTAATCACAATATGTACTCGTAAATTATAACAATGGCTATTTTGGTTTTTTGTTTTATTTATTTATTTTAGTTAATTGTACATTTAAGTTTACAAAATAACTAATTATAACTCTTTCTATTATTTCTCTTTATCCATGTTATCCCTTATGTTGTAATCAATCTTGAAACATTATATACGCTCGATATTATCATTATTATCTACGTATTATTACTTACTTACTACTATTTACTTCTTATTACTTTCTGATTACTACTTATTACTATTTACTTATAATTCTATTTTTTTACCTACATTTTATTATTTACTTAATACTATTTACATAATTTAATTTTTATTTTCATTTAAATATTATTTACCCATTTTTATCATTATTATGTACTTATTATTATATACCTATTAATATTTACTTAATATTTAATGTGTATTATTATATGCTTATTAATATTTACTTATTATTATTATTTACCTATTATTATTATTATTTAACAATTATAATCTAAAATTTTATTTTTATTGTTTATCTACTACTAATATTTACTTATTAATATTTACTATTATTTACTTATTGTTATTTACTATCATTTACTTATTAATATTTATTACTCTTTATTCATGTATTATTATTTACTTATTAGTATTTACTGATTATTATTAAATTGTAAAGCCGCTCATCTCAACACAGACCTGTCCTAGGGAGATGAGTGGCTAATGTTTTTGTTGTCATATTTAAATTTAATAAAATTAAATAAATAAATAAACTCTTATATTCTTAGATATATATAATGATAATTTAAAAACTAATGAATTTTTTGCTTGTTTAACTTAATGTGATTTTTACAATCTATTTTAAATTTGCACTTTTGATTGGGTCCGGCAGAGCATTGTAGCATTTCATCCCTTTCTATAAAATATACTATTTTGCGTATTGGCTTTGTTCTTTTTCGGTAGCCTAATTTCCTTACACGTTCTTGTATTATGTCTGTGGATGTCCATGTTGTAAATATTTTTTTTGGAGAAATATATTGGTAACGAGTTGTTTCTGATTTTATATAGAAAAATCAATACGTTCAATGTCAGCATTTGTTTTACTGTTAGCCAATTTAATTCTTCTAACATTTTAGCTACTTTTGAATATCTATTTCGCTTTAATATTATGTTGAAATATTATTTCCATAGATTCCATGTAAACTTGTCTTATTCACCTTACTACAATTTTTGTATGCACCCACGTACAGTGATATCAAAATGTTCATCATATACTTGTCTGGTTATTTTTTTACGTTAAACCACGTAATTTGCATTTAACTTTGCTATTTTTTCTACTTACGAATATAACCAGTAAATATTTCTTACTCATTTCTGCATTACGCACACACAGACAACGCCTTAGACGGTTCGCATTACTTACATTTATTTTTATATGTATGTTTGCTTGTGTGGTGTGCTGTAATGCAGGACTTCTGCGGGGTAAGGGTCACTGCGGGCGGATGTTCTAAATTAATTTTTTGAACCAATTTGAACCACTATCGGTGTGCACCACTACACAAGCAATAATCTCTTTAAAATGATTTACTTACCAATGTAAAAATAATGGGTTAAAACTTCGAGCATTTTTTTA
Organism: Halesus radiatus; assembly: GCA_022606495.2. Classification (NCBI taxonomy): domain Eukaryota; kingdom Metazoa; phylum Arthropoda; class Insecta; order Trichoptera; family Limnephilidae; genus Halesus; species Halesus radiatus. Next base: position 38,926 of record JAHDVE020000605.1, on the reverse strand, counting down.
TTTCGTGCAGGATTTAAAATTTAGTTTAGAAAGGGCCGTTCTTCCCAAGTCTACTGAGCAACTGTTGTGCCTCGACACTTTTCAAATGAATAAATACACTCTTCCTAACGAAATTCTCGATTAAATTTACAATCAATTTAGGATATCGATTTTTGTGGATTTTGAAGTTTCCGCTCAACACAGGTCTAGTTAGTGTCAGCAGTGTCAGCAGGGTAAAAAAAGTCACTAATGTCAAATGTCATTTTTGGTTCGCGATCTATTTTACGCGATTTAAATATTGAATGGCAAAAATTGATTTCCGTTTTCGAATGTCAAAAACATGTTTATTGTATGTTTTAAATAAAACTGAAGAGAACCTAACTTATTTTACTTATTATAAGCTACGTTTTGTCTTGTTTTTCACGGAGGAGAAACGCCAAATGCACGAAACGAAATGTACTTTCGTGATGTCATTTTATTATCTATAAAAGTGGGTAGGCACAATGTTAATGTCTATGAAACGGCGGGCACTATTTTACTGTCTATAAAAGTGGGCGGGCACCTTCATAGACAATTTAGGATATTCAACGATAAAACGATCCTTGGAAACAGGCAAATAGAGCGTTGCTCAACAAAACACTTGGCTGATCGGTGCCTCAGATTGATCAGTCGAAAAGTTGGGAAGAACGGCCGTTAATGTTAGGTCTGTGTTTTGGGAGTATGGCGCCATACCACTGCTTAAAACTTCCTTCGGGTTAACCCTGCTTCTTTTTAATGATTAATTTCACACTATTTTTGCTTAAATACTAATATAAACACTAAATTCCCATATTCGTGCGATAATAAATAGAATATGTTTATGTAATATGAATACTTGAACGAGTGAATGAATAGAAAATCCCCCGTCAGATTCTATCAGGAATTGAGTCACCGAATCCGGGGGTACATTTGGCCGTAGTTATGCAGAAAGCGTCCAACCAGCAAATTGCCAAAATCGACTATTTCATGTTTTCCGACAGATAAACACGAGATTTTTATAGGCTAAATTTTTTTAATCCAAATTTATATTAATCCACATTGCATTTATCGGACTTAAATTGACTTAAAAAACGTCCACGTGGTTTGAAAGTTTTCTGCTGTTTATAGTTTACAAAACATTAAGAGGAACGGCTGCGCTGCCTGTTTCATACATAACTTATATTTGGATTTGAGGCCAAAATACCCATCCAAACTGAATGATTTTTTTTTCATGGCATATACTTCATAATTTAAAACAAAAATAAATAAAATACTTCTCATACGTACTACATATTTACTAAACCTTTAATTTAAAAAAATGTATATGTCATTAGGTTTAGGTGAGTATTTTGGCATCAAATCCAAAATTAAGTTTTGTATGAAACAGGCTGCACAGCTGCTCCTCTTAATATACATAATACTCTAAGAAAATATCCAAGCGGTATAAAAAACTGATATTCACTCCACAAACGCTGTAACATGTTTTTCTAATGTCAAATTTTCAAACGCCTTTTTATTAGCTTCATATTTTTTGTTATTTCTTTACGGTGCCCTTCCACACAGGAGGCCCTGAGGGAAATAATTCCCCTCAAGGACTACGTCATCTTAAGAACGAATGTGGCAAATGTTAACCGTGTACAAATGTTGTGCGCGCGTTTGGCGTTTCTTGGCGTTGGGCGGTTGGATGCTTTCTGCATGACTACTTCCATTTTATACTCTTACAGCATAATACATACATAGTAATGGTGGGTACTGGGTGGGTAGGTACCGGGTAGACGCGAGTGTATTCGCCCAAACATATCTTTTATACACGCTTGTGTATGAAATTTCTTTGATTTGTCTCCATTGTCTGCTTAGATAAAAGCGACACTTTTTGTATTCGCCTGAATAGATCTTTTATTATTCAGAGCGTGAATACAAAAGTACACGCGATGACAAAACACCGTTGTCACTCTGTTCTCTCGGAACAATCCCCGATCCCATTATTTCTACAACAATATTAGCACCAAATCGGGATGAAGATGTTGGGAAACCAAAAACCATCGAAAAAACTGACGGAGATCCAAGCGGAATCCAATTATTATTTACTTATTTTATTATAGAAACAAAACAGTACATTTGTTGCATTTAAAAACAATTTCCAGAAATTAAATTTACAAAGTCTATGATATGTTTCCTTGTATTTTCTGATTTATACATGTATTTCCCGGGTGACATGTGTACTATGTGTAGTGTATAAGTGTGTGTGTATGTGTAATATAGAAGTGTGTGCGCAATTAGCGGGTTATATAACTTAAAATACATTTAACACTAATTTTAGGTATATAGATATTATAAGTTCACTAGGAAAAAATGTATTTTCCTAGTAGGGGTAGGCAGAGAGGGGCCCACTCACTGCTTCCTCCACTGTTCCATGACAATTCAACACATCCTACGAATCGGCACACTTCTTAAAAGTGATATAAAGTCATTAAAAGTTAGATAAGGTTTTCAGCCCTGATGTCAGAATTAATAAGCTTGCCACAAATACGACTTCGACGGCTGGAGGCAATGGTCACATGACAGCTATTTTGGCACCGGATTTGGTGCACTGCCGTCCACGTTTGTTTCGCGTTATTTTGACAGCGGTGAGCAAATTAAAAAAAACATTTATAAAAAGGGTCGAACTAAATAATCTAATAAAATATTCGTTTTTTGTAAACAAGCCGAACCTTTTTTCTTAGTTGCTGTTTTACTTACATTGGTGGGACGTCTAGCCCGCCCCCCGCCCCTCTTATTTTGGTTTCTTCTCCTTGCGTGTTTGGGTATCTCTATGTATTATTTGCTCTGTGGATTTTAGTCAATTTTTTTAGCTTTAATATCTTTATTTCACTTATAAAAAGTGTGCCGATTCACACGTGTGACGAGTTATCCGGTCACCTTTCTCCACATTTATTCAATTTTCATCCATTCACGTCTGTTATTACAGCCTTTGAAATGGTTTGGGATGTTACAGATTAGATATTCCACCGACTAACCATTGCGCATCACGGACGTATGTTCACGCTTTCTTAGAGAGTGAAACCTTTGACAACTTAATAGTGGGATCCACAATTAGATGCCAGTTTATGTGGGTTTAACTTTTGTTTCTTCCATTGGGTTTAACTCGAATTTTCAAGGCTCTGACTGAGGTAGTCTAGTTAGCAGTGGCGGTTTTCTCTAACGTACGTTTGTTCAATGAACTTCCATAAAAAACGAAAATATAACAAACATGTATTGTATTTTTACCACACTTTAAACACTGTGCAATTGAAATTCGGTGCTAAAAAAAATCACCCGTCGGTATAGGTAATACTGCGCGAGTTCGAGTCCGAAATGAATTCCATATGTGCGTTATGAATTCAGCGTCTATGGGGCTTTCTGTTCCAAGGAATAGTTCACACATTTTCATTCTCGTGGTGCTTCGGCGGAAAACCGTGTCGAGCGTGCAATCCTTCGGAATCTGCAAGGCGACCGTGCGGGCATCTATCGACAAATTTGTGCTGAATAGTATTTTACAAGAATCAACGAATTAAATCACAGAAAAAAAATCGTTAAAATAACTTAATCACTGATTATGTAAAATTAATTTTTGTTACCTCCACGTACGTTTTAATGAATCGCCAAATTATTTCTTGTTGCTCGGTCGTTATTTTCCGGTGCAGAGGTGTGATGAAATTCCTTTAGACCTACGGAGCAAATATATATAATATGGGAAAGAGGAAAATAATTTATTTTTTTTGTGAGAGGAATTTTTTTCTCCCTTTCTTAATGTCCGATTGAACTCCCAAGGAGATAGGTCATGAGCCGCCACTGCTAGTTAGTACCTTATTAACTTTCCTTAGTTTCGTTCCTCACTATAGCATTACTGTACCATATATAATTTTTCCGGCTTTACACTTTACACACACGGGTGAACAAAAAGCGTCATGGAAGCCTATTCTGGTTCTTTTTCCGGAAAATTCCTTATTCTTTTCCTTAGGCTTAAAGACTTGCTCAACTGCGGTTTCGGTTCTCTCGGATGACATTTATAAAAAATATCAACATTTGTCCAGTTTTAACAAGAAAAAAACTCAATATTATCGTAAGTATTGACTTTAAACATTATTCCTCTTCCACTTCTCCTTCCCCTCCCCAATACCTTCAGCCTCAAAACATTCCCCATTTGGGGATGCCATAGTCTCACTGGCCCCAGACGGTAGGGAGCAGTTGGGACTTTTGTGCGGTATTCATAAAGCATTTTACAAAAAATATAATGCAAAAAGTCCGGATGTACTACTTTTGTGCTTTTTTTGAGCTTGTTATTCAAAACTTTATCCTAAATTTACAGTTAAGATTACAAAATATGTACTTCTATATAAAATAAAAACATGTTAACAACAACCTTAAAGCATAAATATTTCTCAAGAATCTTACTAAAAAAAATTAAAACATAAACGACAACAATAAGTACATAAAATAATATTTCATAATTATCGAATACATAATTTGTCGCAAAATAATTAACTTACCGTATTTTATAGATATTTAAATTCTCGGCACGGTAAACAAAACAATGCACAACGTCAGGCCGCGGCATAGATATACCATGGCGGCAAATATCACTTTTAGAAGAAGTGACAACATAAAAAGGTCATTACTATGTAGTGAGGTAGGTACCTTTTTAGAAAATGTATTTCTTCGTTAAAAGGCGTATTTACGTTATTAAAAAAAAAAGAAATGTTTAAAATGCATTATAATGTAATTTTTAACGTCAGGCGGCGGCATAGATATACCATGGCGGCAAATATCACTTTTAGAAGAAGTGGCAGAATAAAAAGGTCATTACTATGTAGTGAGGTAGGTACCTTTTTAGAAAATATATTTCTTCGTTAAAAGGCGTATTTACGTTATTAAAAAAAAAAAATGTTTAAAATGCATTATAATGTAATTTTTTTTTAAAGTTTTGATTAAAAAACCTTGTGTCACTCGAAGATATTTCATCAATTTGTGTTTTCAAATAATCTGTTTAGGATTTTTTTAATACGTCTCTCCGGCATTCCGCAGTTCATCGACAAGTCTTTAAGTTCAAGGAAAAGGATAATGAATTTTCTTCAAAAAGAACCAGAGTAGGCTTCCGGGATAATATTATGATATTTTTAGGTCAATCATACAAACGCTTGGATATTATTTGTGTCATAAAGCTTTTGATTTGCGAATGGTTGGTAGATTATTATTATGCAATAGTAGTCACTACCTGCATTCCAATGCAATACAATAGAAGAGATAACACAATGCAATAATGCGCCGGGAATAAAGCGTCGATTTATAATAGAAAATGAGTAACAACTGACATCGAACAATAAACACACATTGATAATCCAGTGGATACAAAATGAAACGTTGTTCGTTTTCAATGGGAAATTTTATCGAGTAATAATCAAAACACTGGCAGAGTGATGGCGAGTATTTCATTTTAAACCGGCTGATGTGTACCCGGCCTTGCCTGGGAATTAATTTTTGGAATAAAGTTATGAAGTTATGAATTCTCGCTTGTCGTTTGGGTGCCATAATTGATTTGACAGCGAAAGTAATGCCTTGTCACGACTATTACCATCTCTAAACAAATAAACAAAGTAACATTAAATTGATATTTTCATTTTATTCCAAACAATTATTTTTTCAAAATGTATCTAAATAATAAAGATCTTAAGTAGGTGCCTACTTGTGTTTTCCATTTTGAAAATATTCAACCCAAACAAACCTTCTTTTTTTGAATATGTAATCTGTGGCTAACCAGAGTGGTATATCTATGGGCTAACCTCAATACAGCATGTTGTATTGAGGTTAGCCCATAGCCCGTATGTCAATGTTTTCATACTATTTTTAATACGTTATAGCAACAGTTTTACATATTGGATTTCATTCGAACTACTCTCTAAACCTTCCCGGCACTAATAAGACAAAACTGTGCTATTTTCAGCGAATCCGGTCAAGTAATTTTCGAGAAAATCAAGGACAGACAGACAAACATTCATTTTTATATATTGTTACGATGGGAAAAAGAGGGAAGGATGATGATGAAAAGCTCCAGGAGGGAAGCCAGTGTTACAAGGAGAAAAGCACCACGTTGGGTGGCAGTGTTTGTGTTGGATGAAAAGGGGAAGAAGAGGGTTGGTGTAAAGAAAGCATTGCAACTCACCCTTAGATCAGATTCAGGACTGGACCCTGCTCCACCGTGGTATAGCTCAGCTGGTACAACATAATGTTTCTCTTTCTCAAAGTCAAATGGGTCGGCCGCAGCCTTAGAATTGGAGTGGGTATCCACTCTACTTAATTGAAGAGAATGCATGCTTTCAACTCAGAATTTATTTATAGCAAAACATGGACATGTAAGTTATATGCGTGTTTCACCATGAAGGTGGTATCTAAGCTGTTCTAGACAATTCTCTCTCTCTCTGAAGGATCTCCAACCGGTCAAGTTAATGGGAAAAGGCACACATATACAGCACATAATAAGAAGGGGAGTTTTGATAGCGGCTTACATGAGTAGCTGATAGTCAGGCGATGCCAACGGCAAGCCGGAGTCCAGGTGGCCAGCGTCCAAGATACACAGGTATAAAACATTCCCACACTGATTTTAACAATTAAAGATTCACCATACCAGGTGTTTACAAGGGGGTAGTGTGGTAACGATCTGCTTCAGGCCCAAACCCACGTGCAGTTGATGTTTCCACGTCTGGAATCGGATGATGCAATAAAGAGCGGCTGCATGCTCAAATCACGCACGCAGCTGATGGTTCGGTGTCTGTGATTGGAATGCGAATGGCTTCCGCGAGCCCACGCCGTTCCACGCGGCTTGACTCGTTGGTTGATTAACAAAGATGGCCGGCGGAAATTCACCAGATTGGTTGATAATGGTCACGTGATTGCGAGATGTACTGTTATTGGTTGAGGCGTAACGTATTGCAATCGAGCGGCTAGAAGTAAACCAGAAGCAAGAAGTATTATTCCTTCGCGAGTAGAATCTTCTATTCGTTACGTAACAATTTAGAGAATATCAATTTATTTAATTTCGCTAGTATATGTTTATATAATAAGTGCATTAATGCAATGTGAATTTTCACATATTAGCACGATTATTGTGGCATGAAAAATCACGTCAAGGGCGCTGTACAAATATTACTTCCTATTATGAAATTGAAATGAGTAGGTATGTGTCTGTATTTTAATTCCATATTTTGTTTTTAATTATATTTTGAATTGTATATCTATTACCAGTGGCCAGTGGCGTGCGGTCCATAAAGGCTGAAAAGCTGTGCCTATCCTAAGAAAAACAAACTATCACTAGAAGTTATCAAATAATGGAAAAAAATATTTAAAAAACGCCAAATTTCTAATATATTTTTCCATGAATTTAACAATGAATTTGTACGCTCATTTATTCGGTTGATCACAAAAATCAGCGGAATATGATAATAAATTGACCTTTTTGTAATAATTAATGCAATAAATTCATACCGAAACTTTAAAAATTACACGCAGCCTACCTTTGGTTATAGAGCAACACACGTCTCTGCCAGTGGCGTACAGTCCATACACGCTGAAAAGATGTGCCAACCCCAAGAAAAACGAACCATTGGAAAACAAAAAAATTTCAAATGAAAACTTTTTTTCTTCATAAATTTGTGAATATTTTGTCACACGTTTCTATGTAACAAATTTATACTTAACTGGCAATTTTCAAATATTCAATGCACAATTCATAGCCGAACATGAATAATTACACATAGTCTAGTTTTGGTCATAGACCAATGCACGCCACTGCCCACTACACTATATATTTCATTAGTATTTTTTTATTATCTATCTTATTTTTATTAATATTTAATCATATTTAAAAAATAAGAAACAAACAGTAAAGGTCATTTCTAATTTTTTAACAGCTAATTCGATATTTCTAAGCTCCATGACTCAAAGCGAAATCCTTATGATGATTGCAAAGTTCTTCCCGGACACAGCAGCCAATAATAATATGGGATTTAAAATGGAGGATAATTTTAGCAAGTCTTGAACTTGAAGTATGATATCGGTGAGGATGGCGTAAATTGAACCGGTCTCATTAACTTAGTCGGTAAAGCGGTTGTTCCGGATAGACAAAGGTCCTGGGTTCGAGCCCCAGATGCGACTGATACCTTTTTAATTTTCTGTTGTTTTTTCGGATTCGTGTTTCATTTGGGATGTGTTAATATTATCTTCTTCAATGATTAAATAATAACAATTACTTTGTTTAAACCTTAGTTTTTAATTTGTAAATGACCGGTCAGTGGCTGAGTTGGCATCGCGTCTGGGTCTCACCCAGTCGTTGTGAGTTCAATTCCTAGGCTGGCTAAGTCCACCATCACGACACAAGCAACATCTTCCGCTTAATCTGAAGGTAGTAGGAGATTTTCAAATATTGTCAGGTTATCCGTTATTGTATATACACGGAATATATAAATCGTTATTTAAGAGTGAATAATAAATTATCTCACCGAAATACCTTGTTATATTGGTAGCATTGCATTTGAAACATCTGACGTCACATGCGCATTCTGTTTTTGGATTAATATGGAAAATTTTATTTTTCGATTTTGTTTTGTATTTTTAAAATGTATTTTTTTAGTTTTGGCGAAATTTAAACTTAAATTGGGTCACTTTAAGTTCTAAAATATTTGTTCAATGTAAAAAAACTATTATTAATGTAAGAAATTAGAGTATTCATGAGCAAACCAATTATCAATGCGGACAATATGATAATGTTAATGTTCAATACCGTTATTATCCTTTGAGTTAAAGTTTCTTAAAAAGTACATAATTTTATTACTTACGTTTAGTTATGGTTTACTATGAATAGAATATAAAATTATTTACGGTAGTGCTCATCCTTGTTTTGACATTTGAGATTCTAACCTCGAAACTTATCAAAACCGACTGGCCATAGATTTGAAGCGTTTTGGCGGCTTCGAAAAATTGAAATTTTGAAAATTATTTTAACTATGAAAACTAACTCTGAAAAAAAAACGAAATATGCTGGTATTTAAGTTTGAACGTCATTATTGATAAAATAAGTTCCTTATTGCACTTCGCTGGGCTCGATCCCACAACCCCTAAGCCCAGAGCCAAGTATCTCATACGTTTTTTTTTCTCTCAATTTACTTGAACTAGTAAAGGTTCTACTATGCTCTGAGTAAAGGTTATGACATATTATCGCTTTGCTACGGAGATGATTTCACTTCACTTGTCGGAGCTTTCTATATGACAATAAAAAGAATTTTCATGAAACTGAGTACGACACTGCTTCGCATAAATTATCGAGTGTTTTCCATAATTCGCCAAACACAACTCTTAATATGTATATGAATGCGGTGCGGAGTACAGAGTACGGAGGCCGGCACTGCAGCGGCGCGGAGTGGTGCGGGCCACAATGGCCGCCTGATGGACAAGCGGACAACAATTAACGCATTTTCCGCGACTGTTGTGATCAGGGGCACAATGGCGGCGGCCATTGTTGCCGGCAAACAATGCCGCGAACTGCACTGCGGTGTATCTGATGCCCAAATTTATTTAACCTGAATTTATTATTGTCATTCGCGATATCAAAGTGGTTATTTTGTTTGGAATTGTTTTTGGCTCGCGATTTTGATTGAAAAAAAAAACACGTAGGTACCTACTCGTTCTCGTATCTAAAAGTAATTATACTCTTACTTGCATTAAAAATAGAACTTCAACGTTTGTTCCTGCATTCTATTACTTAGAAAGTAATTAAGAAGAATTAAGAACGACGAACATAGTCAAAAACAATCCGGAAAAACTACAATCACAATATACAACTCCATTATTGCTCCATAGTGGAGCATACTTGTAGGGAAATTATTTCCCTCAGGGTCTCCAGTGTGGAGTGGAGTTACTCCAAAAAAACTAGTATTTTCTCGTGTAACGATAGAAAACAAAATAAGTTGCAAATTTAGAATTTTTCATCTGAAATTGAAATTAACATAAAGCTTAAAACTAACATAATATGTTAAATAATGACAGACATACATGAATATTTAGGTGTTGGAGTAGGAGGCGACCAAAGGGAAGGGGTAATTAGGGGTTTTTCAGGAGAAACCGAGCGGTTCACTAGAAAAATATCTACACGATAAATTTACTCGGTTATTCAATATACTAGAATTAATATTTTAGGATTTTCTAATTTCAAGTGCTTCTAAATTTTTTTTTTTTGTCACAGTGAGGAATTTAAACCCTGTATCTTTATTACAAATATGATCGAAACATTGAAAAATTATTGTTATTTAAACATCTCAAATGTTCCGTGATTCTAATATTAAGAGGAACGGCTGCGCTGCGTGTTTCATACATAACTTAATTTTGGTTTTCAGGCCAAAATACCCATCCAAACTGAATAATATATTATTTAAATTAAAGGTTTAATAAATATCTAGTACGGATGAGAAGTATTTTATTTATTTTTGTTTTAAATTATGAATTATATTCCATGAAAAAAAATCAATTTCCATAATTTTAGAGGTAATTTAGAAAATTATTTGCGGGTTTACCGTATCTTTTAAAAAAATTATCATATTTTAAATTATGTACGGCATATTTGTGTTCCAACGTAAATTGGTCGTTTTTAATTTAATTCAAGTCCACCATAATGCTAATTTTTATATTTAAAAAAAAAATTGTACATCATTATATTTTCAAAGCAGATGAGGTAAAACTTTTTTTTAAATCACCGTTAGCCCCCAAATAATTGTTAAAAGTGTCTCTAAAATCGCGAAAAATCAATTCCTTTAATGGCCTATATTTCATAAAGTAATACAAAAATAAATAAATTACTTCTAATCCGTACTAGATATTTACTATACTTTTGATGAAAAAAAAGACCATTAGGTTAAGATAAGTATTTTTGCCTCAAATCCAAAATTTATTTTTGTATGAAATTTTTGAGCCCTTCCTCTTAACATTACGGATGTCTTTCCTTTGTAGAACGGAGGACAGTCTTTGCATATTGCAACATAGTTTGTAAATGCCCGAGTGGCTTAATTTATGATTCCTATCGTCAGTGTTTTCTTATTATTTTACCTATGGTATTACCAGTGTGTATTATAATTATGACAAGCCACAAAGTAAATGTTTTTTACCAACAATAAATTGAAATTTTCAAAAATAGAGCAATGAGAATTATATAATCCTAATGGGAAATCGATTTTTAAAATTAGCTAAAATGGCTAACGGTGATTTGAACGCAATGTAAAATAATGAAAAACTTGTTATCAAAATACTTTAAAAAATTATATACAAAAAGGACATTCACAGACAAAACACAAGGACGTGTAAAGAAATCAGACTACCAATAATGAACAAAGCCAATATGCAAAACAAAGCGATGAATTCTATATTGTAAGAACGAAAATTCAATAGTACGTATTGCTGTGTTCTCATTTCATCTACTCTATGGTCTATTTCATGGAACGAATGATGAAGTCGATCCAACATTGGGCTTTTCTATTTCTATCTGGCATTCTGTCGCATAGAAAACCTGATCTCGCTGATTTATTTCATAGATTTTATGAAATCAAAAAACTTGGCTAGCTGAAAGAAGCTATTTGTATTAAATAATAAGGAAATATTATTTCATATACGATTTATTGTTGTCGTTTGTGTTTTAATTTTTTTTTAATATTTTTTAGTAAGATTCTTGAGAAATATTTGTGCATTAAATTTGTTACATATGTTTTTTTATCTTTTTTTTATTTTATATATATATATACGTTTTTGTAGTTTGTCTAACGGGAGCTTGTTATTCAAAACTCAAAATTTGCAGTTAAGGTTACAATATATATATATAAATTAACAGTAAATTTTGAGTTTTGAATAACAAGTTCCCGTTAGACAAACTAGAAAACCGTAGTTTATCGGGACCTTTTGCATTGTATCTTTATTTATTTGTAAAATATAAATAAAATATATATATATATATATATATATATATATATATATATATCACAGATAAGGTTAGGTGTGAAACCCAGCATAAGTTATAACTAGTAATATATAAACTTAATTCTACAAATAACTAACATAAAATAAATAATTAAATAAGAAATAATTTTTTGTTGTAATCAAACGTCTATAAAATTATGTAATGTTTTATGAGATATTTCCTCACCATATTCAATATCGTGACGCTCCCTATTGTTAAATATATATATATATATATTGTTAGCGATACATAATACGCCGAATGTTTAAAATCCAATGTATTCAGTCAGAACGCTTGTAATAACAATAATCTGTAAGGTTATGTTTCTCCTTCGATTCGAATCCAATCCAGCCGTTAGAATAATGCCCGCTTTTCGCCGGGCGATGAGTAGTTCTCCGCTTGGCCGGCAGAGGCGCTCAGTGCCTCTGCCGGCCAGATTGTGAAACAAACCTCTGTAGTGGGAATATTCAAATATGCAGCAAACAATATATATAAATTAATAACACATACTTTGTGTAAACCACTATTTAAAATATAAATATGAACATCTTTCGGAAGCAAAGCTTCCCCATCTCCCTCTTCCGACACATATTTTGATATTTATATATTATACAGGTACACACAAGGTATTTGTTATTAATTTTATTAATAATGACCACAAAGTAATTTTACTTTTAATTAAGAAAATAGATATTAATTTAATATTTTATAGTACACCACAGTATAGCAGTACCGACCAAATAGTGGATTTTTCTTTTCCTATCGGTTTGCATGTTTTCATTTCTAATTTTAATATACTAAATAAAGATAATAAAAAATTGACATTTCCATACATTAAGATGGAAACGTGCTACACTAGCGCCTCGAGCGGCCTGGGAGAGATTTAAAAAAATATATATTTTTGTTGTTTTAAGTAGATGTAATTACTTAAATATCCTCATTAAAGCATAAATATGTATATATACATATATGTAGAAAATTTTTCTCGGTTTACCCGCGTAATGTCGTCCTTAGAAGGACTTTTTAACTGCTGACATTTCGGACAAATCACATTGTCCATCTTCAGAGGCCTTATGTCTCGAGTTTTGTTTTGAACTGATCGCTTGCGCATGTCCGTTCAATCCAAAAGTCAAAACCTAAGTAACGTCAGGAGTTAGAAAGTCCTTCTAAGGACTACATTACGCGGGTAAACCGAGAAAATTATTCTACATCTTACACCCGTGAAAATCTCAACCATAACATATATATATACGTACAGAATAATGATAAAGGTTGTGATTAATCCAAAAAGGCTAAAAAATAAGAAATTTAAGAAAATTGCTAGCAATTTATTGAATACGTATTTTATTCCCTTTCTAAACCACTAGACTGAGCGGCGAGGCTTATAACTGTTACTACATACCTTATAGCTTCTTTAATTTTGTATATTAGAAAAATCAATAAAGTCATATATATGTAGGTTACCTAATATTTTGGAGCTACCTGCTGAAGTGGTCACTAATAATTCTAATTTGACAATCGACAAACACGTGAATCACAGCGATGGTGGTGCCACTTACATATCCCAAATAGTCGCCGATTTTCACAAATAAATTAATTCTCTTCCTGTTCAGCTAGATTAGATTATCTCTCTTTATCAGTATTGAAATCATTTTTACTTGTCTCGTGTTCTAATTTTTATAATAGTTGTACAATAAATTCGAGTCGCTTCATTAACGTAATCCACGCTTCTTTGATTTCCGTTTTATTAAATATTTTATGATTTTTCGATTTCTATAATTTATTAAGAATATTTCACGAAATCATCTCATGCTCATTATAAGGTATTTATTTACCCCGTAGGGAACCGAATATTTTGAATTTTACCACAAAAAATTCCAACTTTAAACTCAAAATACTCGAAAACGAAACCTCAAAAAAAAAAAATTATTTCATATAATCGACTACAAATAATGTGATTTAGATTTACCAGTTTACCGCTTGCACCACGTGTTTCCGAACTCTGTATATATGTATTTACAATAAATAAAAATAATATTAATTATTTATTATTATACGTTAGGGCAGCTGAGCTGCATTATCGACTTGTTTTAAATGTACAGTTTAGTTTAGAACTTCGATTGAATCTACGAATTTATTACTCCATACAAAAATTAGGTCGACAGTTTGGAAGGCCGATGAAATGTTGAAATCAGAAACGAGTAAAATTGCTCCCACACAAGCGGGCGGCCCAATACTAAAAAAAAACATGGCGTCGAAAGGTTCGACCATCTGGTCGTCAGATAATGGTCGAACCTTTCGACGCCATGGCTTTTTTAGTATTGGGCCACCCGCTCGTGTGGAAGGCCTATGTAAAAGGTTTTTTAAGGGTAAACTTATATAACAACCACCACACACTAACACAAAAAAACATATTTTTCTTGTATTAAAAATAAAATCGTTTTCCAATCCTGCATGAATATTTACAAAGAATTTCTCCTGAAATTTATTTTTCTTGCATACAGCGCCATCTGTTGATAATAAACGAAAACATTATTTTGAATTCCACTAAGGCGTAGTGAACGCGGTGATAACGTTTATAACTTATGAGGAATCTTATGTCTAATAATTCTCTATTTTACATTACCTACTAAATATACCGAAGTTTCTACACATTTTGGGCGACCGGAGAATACTTAAATTTAGGTCAGTGAATAAGCAGATGCCCTTTTTACCATTCAGCAACAATGATAATTTGTAGAACTCCATTTATTTTTTTTACAATAAAAGATAATTCAAATTTAGTAGAGGGTTGGTGTAATTTTTATTTTGCAGGTTTTTATATTATTGTGACAGCTGTTTCGGCGTAAAGTCATTATCAAACTGTTGGTTGTCAAATGGCTTTGAACGTCGAAACAGCTTCCACAATTTACAAAAAAAATTTAAAACTATCAGAACTTATTTCACATACCTACTTATAAAAAAAATCTGTCTAGTTGTAAAAAAAAACTAATAACAGACTGAAGTAAGAACAGCATCCTCAGACAGAGTACCTATCTTATTAAATGCATAATCTTGAAAGGTTCGAATTTTTTTTGTAAAGAAGTAGATTAAAAAAAATTGGTTTAGCGGGCCAGGAAGCAAACTTGAGAACACCTAGGTACTTGCTTGTGCTGTGGTATACAGCTTAGCATTTAATTGTAGATATTTATTATTTTGGAAATGCAAAATGTCATCACTATGGCAACACCAAGCTAATTTGTTGTGTCATTTTGTGATATTTGTCTTTGTAATGTGTATGGCAGTTCGTTAGAAACAAGGCAAAGCATCATAATTCATTTTTTTAAATTTATAATTTTGATTTATGAGTTTGATTTTCATTTATCTACCATCTAATACATGGTCTATTAAGAAATACAAAAAAAAATGCCTTTCCATGTAATTATCACCCTTGCGAAGAGAATAAAAAAAGTTTTAACATCAAATTACCTTAGAATATGATGTAGAATCATCTCCTTTCAGAAAGTATGTACCTACCACTAATTTCTCAACACCGTTTGGTTAAAGTAAAACATATGTACTTGGATCATCGTTTTTTTTCAACTTATTTTGATTTCCCTATGAGCCATCTTTGTGTTGCCATTGACCTTAAACGATCGCGGCGCCCTGAATTTTTGTCTAATTTTAAATGTCAGACTATAACTGTTTTGTGGGAGTAGTGTTGGGTAAGGGGGAACTGGGGACGGGTATTCCAAACTATTTCAAACCAATTTGAACCGATATCGGTGTGCACAGATAGATTAAACATACGCTGTTTAAAATGGTTTGCCCGTAATTCTACTTTATTATAAAATAAAAGGATTACACGTTTTTTATTGGTAATATTTTATACAGTGACAATATTTATATGGTGACAATACTTTATCCTAGGTACTTAAATAATAAAAATGAATGAAATATGTATTTCTTCAATAACGTGGACTGAATCAGTCAAAATAGACAAACACCGGATGCAGCAATAGTTGACGATGCAGAAATCAGTGCGTCATAATTTGCCGATGACATAGCGAAATTAACTGCATCCCGGGAGTGGATCAATCGCTTCAATGTAGAGTGCACAGCGGCAGGAATGAGGATGAGCACCTCAAAAACAGAAGTTATGGTTATAGGAAGAAACCAAACTCAGTGTAACACCTTCGTCAACGGGGCACAGTTGAAGCAGGTTGACCAATTTAAATACCTTGGGGTTAAATTTTCAAACGATGGGCATAAGATGGAGAAATTAATCATAGATTAGGTGCAGCAAGTGGTGTGCTGTGTCGTCTTTACAATTCAGTGATAAGGAAAGCTAAGCTAAGTATCGAGACAAAGTTGGCAGTGTACCAATCAGTGTATCGACCCACAGTTACTGATGGTCACCAGATCTGGATGTTGAACGAGCGAACATGTTCCAGGGTCCAAGCTGCCGAAACGAGATTTATGAGAGGAGTTGCAGGAGTCACAAGACAGGATCGAATAAGAAGCTCGATCATCCGTGAGGAGCTAAACATCGAACCACTGCTACTCATAGAGAAGTTGCAACTGAGGTGGCGTGGGCACGTATTAAGAATACCAGAAGGTTGAATTCCGCAGAAAATTCTGAGTGCTATTCCAGAGGGAAGACGTCCAGTGAGCCACCCCAGACACAGGCGGGGGAAGCAACTCCAAAGGTTGTGCGAGGAGAGGCTGGACCTACTATGAACAGATGCCATTGACGTAGTGCAGGACAGGGACGCCTGTAGGCGCCTTGTTGGTGCAATGGGTCCTCGACCCGTGTAGGAGACAAGGGGAAGATGTTCTATAGCATTTATGTTTAATAATTATTAAACCAAATTTAACGGAGGTAATGCGACTCCAATTTATCGATTGTATGTGTAGTGTATTGTGTCTTAATACTTACCAATGTCTCTCGTTAAAGGTTGTCGCGGAGATTAAATGAAAGGATAGGTCACCAATTAATAAATATATTTGCGGACTCGACGCGTACAAATTATAAATCAGAAGGTTAAATTCTAAAGGAAGCGAGAAGTGATGTAAATGCAATCAACAAGTTAACTAGCGAAATGTACGACCGATTCGGCGAGAAGCGAATGGTCGATGCGCGCTCTGGATAACAGAACGCCGGCCGCTTGCGTTTTGTTTGTAGTGATACCATAAGTAAAAAAAGAATATAATTCAAATAATTTTTGGGCTATTCAGTTGCTTGCATATTACACAATCAAGGTATAATAGAAATAGTAAAAATCTGAATATTATTGAACAATTGGTGCATGTAAGACATGGGCGAAAGTGTCCGCTTTATTGAATTATTTTTGGTAATCACTAAAATTTTTTTTTCTTACTTCATTACTCATCAATATGAAGGCGAAATAGAATATTGTTCAACATTAAAATCATTTTTGCATCGGAATGACTGAAAAAAGCTTTTTTTTAATGGATACTTCCGTTTTAGTCACTTACCTTTGGACGCTATTTCTGTTTTGTTTCACAATAAGTTGGACATGATCTGTTTTGATGTAAATGCCAATTTTGAAGGTGTTGCAGTCAATGCACTATCGGCTGTTTTCTTAGTGCGTAATTAAATTTTGTTTGAAAATGTTAAATCCATTATAAGCTTGCGGGCCGGATTGAAATAGGCAGCGGACCATAGTTTGCCGAGCCCTGGGTTAGATGATTAGAGTAAAGTACACTAAACTTGGGGTAATGTATACCACTGTGGTATATAAATGTTGTTATTATCATTGTAAATTCGGATTCGAAAAATCAATAAGCCCAAACATGACGGGTAATGTACGCAAAATTATTATTAATTATTGAATGATAATAAATCAGGATTTTTATCTAAATGTTTAACACATTATTTGAATAAGGTGATTATCTCACCTTTGAATTCGGGAGGGCTTACGTGACAGGGCCAGATAATAATTCACTATCTGTATTTCACAATACATATCATAAGGTTAAAAATAATATTATTTTGGTGCATATGAATTTACTTATCTTTGTGAGAACCCTTATCAGCATAGATAATGTGATTAGATAGCAATGAAAGTGCATTCAATTAGTTGTTCATAAACATAAACATGATTACAGGCTAGAAATAAAAATATGTTTACCAATACAAATTATGCAGCTGGTAATTATTCTTCAAAGTAAATAATATGTACTGGCTATATTTATTGAGACTGACTATAATACCAGATTGAATCCATAACACCATTATTTTACTACTAAGTGATAAGCGAACTATGCGTGAAACATGTTCGGTGGTAAATTATGAATGTTAGGAACCTGTGAAATAAAAAAAACATTTTAGATATAAAAATATTTTATTAAAAACATTTTGGTAACATTTAATAAGAACACTTAGGTAAAAATAAATTGACCATAAAATTATTTAAAAAGAACAGCCTGAACTGGAAGTTCACGGAAATAGCCGGAACAGCAAATAATAAATAACATTCTAGGCAAAGAAGTGTCTAATTGACAACCATAGTTAAGGCATCGCAAGAACCATAATATTAAGTACCGTTAAATACCTATTGCTAACATTTAAAATATAATGCCTACCGCCTATTGAATTACAATTATTGACCAGTTTGCTAACAAGTGTGCAGCTCTCGGGGTGAACTCCGGCATTGGTGGATAGTATAGCACAAGGCGGAAGCTGTTCTGCAATGTTTCTCCCGTCAATAACAATCAAGACAATAGCAGTGGACAGCAGGCCGAGTTGGAAGAAATGGTAAACTAGGTGGGATGCAAGTTAAAGTTGTCAAGTCAGGTACGTCCTCCAGAGACATAGTGATGTTTGTATCAAACGGTCAACAGGCGTGACGGGGGACGGGGGACGGGAGACAGGAGACGGGTAGACTAGGACGTGTAATTATAAATAAGTGATTGAGATTAAGGACGGAGGATGAGTCTAGGAACACGGAGATTAGTGGTAAGTAACACAGCAACTGAAAGGCGTTAGAATGAGTAGATTAATAAAGATAGTAAAGATACCCTTAGTAAAATAAATGAATTAGTGAGAATATTAATACATATTGATTGCAACACAATGTGAGGAGTTGGTTCACAAGACAGACAAATGTTTGGCATTTAGCTACGTACATAGTTAAACTAGTCTAGAACACTCCCGACGTAAACTTAACTAAATTTCAACTACCTAATAACTTCTTGGGCTAATTTTGATACTAGAGTGAAGTATTATCATCTCGTGTTGTACTTAAGATTACGCTGAATTAAAACAATGAGGAATAAGTGACACTATATTGCAAGCGAGTTGAGATTGTGCATGTCGCAGTCACGTAATGACTAAAATCAAAATACATAACATTAAATATAAAATAAAGAATTGTACTGAAATTTCACAAGGAGTGCTTTAACATCAATATAACAAAACAAAATAATCAAGAACAGTCGATATAATTTAAATTACGAGCATTGGCACTTGAAATCTTTAATACAATTACTCTTGTTTAGCACTGTGTAAAACCAACTTAAAAACTAATTTCAGATCAGTCATTTGAATGGTATCACATAGAAAACATAAAGTGGGAGATATATCTAAGATGTGAATACACTGCAACAAATCTAATTTAGAGATGGCCTTCCAAATAAACTGAGATAAGACATTGCGATTTTACAAAACCTAAAACAACTTCCACTCTAAAATTTAAAGGGTTTATTTGTGAAATGTACATAGGAATCTTGGCTTTACAAACAAACAAACAAATTATAACGTAAGATGCTTTAAAACATATCATTATAGATAATATATTTGGTTATCCATATTAATTATGGACTTGTTAAAATATAGAAATTTATGCAAGAGATAATAATCTTCTGTTTAAGTTACTAATATTATTGAGCGAAACACCACTTTAACTTGGCGTACGTTTTTATCATCACATTAAGAAAACAAGAACCAAAGTGTTTGGTACCAGTTGATTAAACCTACATAATGCTTACTTCTACGCACGGCAGTCATTTCCTTCCTTGTACGTCCTTCGTAAGGCGCAAGGCGCCTACACGCCGAGGTACAGCGAGTACTAAAGTAACAAACAAACAAACACATAGCGCACAACACAACCCACACACCATATAAAAATACTGTCATTTGACTATGCGACTACTTTAACAACAAATTATACAATTAAACATTTTATTCATAAAAATATATGATTTGACTAAAACACAGTGAAATGCAAAATTTGAAATGAGTAAGTAACTCTGTCCACCGGAGCCGGCAGAGAGTAAATACATAAAATAACATAGGCAGGTCTGACTGCAGTGGAACCACAATGGAATGCAGATATTGCCGTATTGCATACTGATCCCTCAGAGGAGGCCTGTTCTAAACTTCTACATTAAACTAACTCTAAATGACAAAATAGTGGAATAACGTAAACCAGGAACCAATCACAATCAAGTAAAGTATAACCGAAAACAAGGGTCACATTAAAACATGAATTATCACAATGAATTACACAAACTTCTTAAGGTAAATTGCAATGTGTTCCTTCTCCCTCATAACGATAACGCTCCAAGAGTGGGTAGAGTGATGCCGTGATTCGGCCTCGCACTGATTCACTCGACATATTATATCTTAATATTATAAAACTGGAAGCGGATTACATAGAAGTGGTTAATTTGGTGTGGTTTCCACATATGGTCGGTATTCAAACCTTTTCATAAGCTCATACATATATAATATATGTAAAAATATCTATCTGATACATTTCTAGTTACGATAGTCAACAGAGGTCACCGCACCTCGGACGATTGTCACTATGTGAAAACAACAGTTTAACCTACAAGTATTAGTGAGTTTTGGAACACCAGGAGATATCAGTCAGTGGAGGGAGATACCTTCCAGAGATGAGATCTGAACGCTTCCCTCTCCCAACCCGCACAACATGGCATGATATGCGTGGAAGTAACTATAATATATATATAACTTTCCCATTCCCATTCCAGGCTAGGACGGCAAATCCAATAATCATTCCTTTTTAATACATTAATATCAAGTCATGCGGTGAAGCTGAAGTCGTCTCAAGTATCGGTAGCTGCCTAGTGCGGACATGGTACTGCCGATTTAGTACTGCGGGTCTACTCCACGATGTAGCTAAAGCCGCAGAGCTTACACTGGTCAGTGGGGTGGTTGATGTGATAGCCGCCCAGGCGGTGGTACTGCGAGCGGTTGGCGAAGAACACCGACGTGTTGTTGGAGGGCAAGTAGGCCGAGCGCATGGGCCAGCCTTTCTGCTCCATGTTCCTGCCCAGATCCAGGATGTTGCGGCCCCCGTACATCACCTTCACCTCCGGTTCTGGACTTATCACAGACACTATCTTCTGCAATCAAACCAAACTTCTCCTTCACTTTTCTGTTTTCTTAACTGAACATTGCTTGGCATAGCATTTACATTAACAATCGTTTTTACCCATTTTCTACCAAAACAAACTAACGAAAAAAGTTAAGTTGAAAAAACATGACAAAATCAGACATCAAATTTAAGTAGTACCATGTTGTGTAATTTTTTCAGATCAGAAATCTAATAATTATTTGAGTACACAAACTGATTCTCGGGCCAACCTCTACCTATAATACCAGCGGCGTTGTTTATGTTACATAAGAATGATAACATTTTTATCATTGCCAAAAAATTGACAGTAGAATTACACCTCATGTTAGTGTACTACTCGATTATAATGTTTAGGGAGATTGTTTTACCTTTTCTGGCGCCTGTGGGCTCGTGGGAACTGACTCCCCGCTAAGTGACTCGGACTTCAGAGACCCAAGAGAGCCGATACTGCAAGAGTCGCTAGATATCGACGGGGTAGGGCTTGTGTGCGATATCCCCAATATATCCCGCAACCCGAAGGCGCTAAATGATGAAAATGTCTCCGTCTCCAGTCCCGACAACGGCAAGGCAACGCTGAGAGCCATCCCTGAAAGATTACAAACGAAAACAACACTATAAATACACAAATAACCACGGGAACATGGACGCGTTATTGTCACGGACAGTATCTCGGCAAAAATATTGACATCCGTGGCTGCGTGACGTGAATCGCATCGAAAAATCGCATTTACGTCTCACTTTTACACTTGATATTGATTGATACTAAATAATACACAACTAAGGACTATATTGTACGATATATGGAGTGAATACTGTACCGAAAACTCTTTAAATCTTGATTTCAAGTACACAGATCCGAACGACCGCAGGAATATGCGGAATATTCCAAGATTAAAACCGGAGTGAAGTTGGCGGCGTTTACGAGCGATCTGCGACGCTCTGTGCTCGGTGATGTCCGCAAATAATATGGGCGTCCTTCAAACGCAAAACGATAAATTACGTTTAAAAATAAATTCGCACTTATTTTATATTACCTCATTTTACATTTATTTGTTTGTCACTCCATTTAATTAAAACACAACGTCCATCATCCCATGCGCTTTGCGATACGTAAACGTCTTATCAATGACATTATAATTTAATTATTGAATTTTTTGAATTTCAACGTTTTCACTTAGAAAAAAACTTGACATTATCTGCTGGTTTTAAATTTGAGAAAGCAATCGTTAGAATAATATTTAAATGAATTTCTGTGAAATAAAACTGACAAAAACTATGTTTTACTTTCCAAAAATGTTATGATAATAATTTAGTTTCTAATGTCAGTGTTTTCAATATCTAATAATTTTGTTTTGTTTTTTCAAAATATTTGAAAAGAGCTTTTAAGAACGTCGCACATGGCAACGATATATTTCAAAAGCTTTCCCTATTCCAACATAGATGTCGTCAGTAGGTAATGTCGGTAAGGGAAACGTCTGCAATTGGAATACGGTTATAGCCATTCCTCATACCCATGATATGCATTCAGTGGTTTGAGCTCCTACCGGTAGATGGCACTAGAAATTAAAAAAAAGTTTTACATTGTTGAACATTTTTCTTTTTAACAATATTAATTTGTTGTTTGTACGTACATATTTTCGTTAAAAAGTAAAAATATTTCATTTCAATTTTTTTTGTGGTGATGAAATGGGATCGAGCAAGTCGAAAATTAATATAGGCAAGGTATATAATATACAATCATATTGTGAGTATTTTTTTTGTAGGTTTTGTCTGGAAGAGGAGGTTAAAAAACATTTGCAACTAACAACAATTTGAATACCTACGTCTTCAATAATTTATTATTGCAAAATTAGTTACATATATTATCACATTTTATATAATATGAAACACTTTGTTTTTCGCTTTCTTTAATATAATGTACATTGTATTCCAAAGAAAAGACCACCAGTATCCGATACGTGTCGAGTTAATCAATAAATAATGCCAAAGCGATTCACTATTATTTATATAAAAACAGTTTGAACTTTAAAACCTATTTTTATGTAAAATAATATATAATTTGTTTGTTGTCGTTTATTTTTATTGATCCCACCACTTACGAATTGTTTCATACTAACCATTCTACGTTAATTTGATTAGGTACATGCATACCTAATTATGTATAGCTTGGCAAATAAAATGTTGGCATTCAAATAGAGTGGAACCACATTTTTTAATTACTATGGCAATACCAAGTTTCTAACTACCCATGTGTTTGAAATTATGTTTTTCACATAAAATTTTTCACATTCGAGTTTGACAGTTTGTCAAAGAAACAATTTTCCCTGGAAAGCGTTAAAATATAACATTTGTCAATTGTGATCATTTCCTTTCGGAAAGTACCTATCATTAATTTATGGACACCGTTTGGTTAAAGTAAAAAATATGTACTTGGACTCTGTGCCTTTTAGATTTTCCTATGAGTCATCTTTGTGTTGCCATTTAAAACCCTTTAACGCGAGCCTATCAGCGAAATCACTATTTCGATTAGTCTGTACTACGAATCGGTCTACATTATGAAAACCAAAAATATGCCTTGGATAAATTGAACCTTTTCCTAGAAATTCCCTCGATAAGAATTAAAATAAACTTGTTAAATACGTTGTAAAAAAATATAAACTAATATATAATATTTTTTTTTCATTGGAAAATTATCACATATAAGAAACAAGTAAAAAAATACCGCTTTATATCAAAGGTTATTTGTAAAAAAGATTCCCTTGTATAATTTTTTTCTTTCATATAAAATTTTTGACAAAGTAAATAAAAACCGCTTTTGCTCTTACAACAAACATTTCTAGACTCCGCTATTTTATGCCTTTTACCTGTATTTGTGGCGACATAAGACACACAGCTTTTAATCATATTTTTGGCTCGTATATTTCTCTTAAACGATCGCAATGCCCTCAATTTTTGACTACTTTTAATTGTCAGACTGTATCTACCTATTTTAACCATGATTATTGTGAACACATTTTGTGCTCTATATTAAATGCATTTTTTTCCTCATATCACTAACCAGTACTTATCAAACGAAATATATAATTAATGAATTAAAAATACACATTGTTATCACCACTTTAAAAATTTACATGATGCTTTCGAAACATGTAAAATATCTATGTAAATTTATAAAGTGGTGAAAACAAAGTGTATTTTTAATTCATTTATTAATAATGACGCCACAAAGTGAACACCAATCGTTGAAGAAATTATAATATATAATTGTTACAAATAATTGATTACTCTATTATATTTGTTTTTTTTTTCATGTCTTTATACTTTGTTTATAAAATATATGTGTATGTATATTATAAATACATAAACAATTTTTTTAAAATCTATGTGTATTTATACAATGGTATGGTATGAACTAAACTTGTTAATTTGACTGTCCTAAAACGGGATTTGTTCCTAGTTGGTCAGCCAAAGTGTTCTTATATTTTTTTTGTTAAATAAATTGTTTTTCAAATAAATAAACATTATTATTATTTATTAATTGATAAACTAAAGTTTTTAAGACAAGATTTTTGTGCATAGCGCAAAGGGTAACAATTATTTTTTTATAAACAATAATTATTAGTCTGAAACACTCATCCAAATTGAAAAAACCTTCCGAGAAAAGATAAATGTCGTCGACAGGACTCGAGACGTAGCTCAACGGTAGAGCATCTGACCGGATATTAGAAGGTTGCAGGTTCGAGTCCTGTCGGCGACATTTATCTTTTCTCGGAAGGTTTTTTCAATTTGGATGAGTGTTTCAGACTAATAATTATTGTTTATAAAAAAATAATAATTATTATTACATTATTGTGTTTCATTGGGCCTCCTGGAAAATTTTGAAATTTTTTTCGTCGCAATTTGTAATTAAAGTTATGATCTTGACTCCACTGTTGTTGTGGCAGACCTGCATAAAATTCGCTAACGGTTACTTCGACATTTTCATACTTATCGATGGATATTCTATAATACTAGATGGCCTAACTATTTGAGGCCTTGTTCAGATTAGGAGGAAAGTGCAGACCGAAGTCTTTTCTATTCAATGACAGACAAGTACTGAATAGATTGCCATTGTTACTGAGGTCCATATTTTAGTCATTGTTGACCGCGGCAACAATAGCGAGCTTTTTAGAGAAAGTTATTGGCTGGAAAATGACTACCGGGAGATATTTTACTCCCGTATGAATGCGGCTTACGCGTATCACGTGTTGGAGACAACGATTTTGTTGGTGAAATCGGCCGTCCGGTACCCACTTTAACAAAATGAATCCTTTTATATTCTTATGGTATTACATTAATTAACCCATATACAGGGTGTCCGGTAA
The DNA here is from genome assembly GCA_022606495.2 of Halesus radiatus. Taxonomy (NCBI): domain Eukaryota; kingdom Metazoa; phylum Arthropoda; class Insecta; order Trichoptera; family Limnephilidae; genus Halesus; species Halesus radiatus. Next base: position 13,151 of record JAHDVE020000605.1, on the reverse strand, counting down.
CTTGTGGATAACCCTTTAACTGCGTATGGGGGACCCCAAGCCCGTTCCAAAAATGGAATATCATATTCAGTAAAAGTCCCACGGTTTTCGAGTTATTCGTAATTTTTTGTGATTTTCTATAATTGACACCCCTGCTCTCTTCGGTGCCATGGTCACAAACGAAGGAATTTTCTGTTTGCTATCAGAAATACGTTACTATTATTGCTGGTAGTTTTTTTAAGGATTAAACACAAAATTTGTATTTGATCAATTTTTACCGTAACTTCTAAGTTAATTGATCACCCAGGCCCACACAAAAAAAATTACACTACGAAAGCTTAAACTTGGGGGAAAAAATCATCAATACTCATGTTTAATAATCATAATTATAATAATATTTATTTATTTGAAATACAATTATTTAACAAAAAATGCAAAAAAAAATTGACTCACAAATCCCGTTTTAGGACAGTCAATTTGATAGGTTTAGTTCATATTAAGTGCATTATACACTCGCACTTAAATACAGAAGGAAAAATGTAGTATTGAAGAGTGAGCAAGGGAACCAATTTAAGAAAAAATTGATACAGTCCAAATAACTCGAAAACTGTGATATTTCATTTTCATGATTGGATCACCCGTTCACCGTTGAAAGGTTATCCACTACTTACCGGATACCCTGTAGACAGGTACCTAAATATGTTTACAATACGCTACCGATAAGTCGATCATTACAAATAAAATGCAATGCGGTTTATCAGTTCCGTCTGGCTCGGTATACTATTTTATCTAAAATATATATAGATCGACTGAAGACCGGTTGGTCAGCTTTCGCGCTAGCCATTTATTACTCGAACAAAACGGAAAATAAATTTCCGCGCTTGTCTCTATATACCTAATGGGAAACAGATCTGACTTTCCTAAGAGCGTTGAAAAAGTTGTTCATATTATTGTTTATTCGAAGAAAACTAAATGCACGGGCTTGTTAAAAGCTCGCTTTAGGAAAATTCTTGTTTCACGGTTTTTCCGACAGGGGCGCTGACGTCGCGCGATAAACAAAACACCCCTTCGAATGGTTTCTCCCGCGCTCCAGTATCCAAGAGGGTGTGAGGGAGGGGACCCGAGCAGGGCTGCGGGAGTGAGCGGGACGCAACCAGTTGCGAAGGGAATGCGGGGGTGGGCAGACTACAGACCCAAATATGCATAGTAAGTGGAAGGGTGTAAAATAAAAGCCCGTAATAAAAAGGATCTAAGTGTTTGGAGTGCGTTTTTTTAAATCGGGGTTAGTTGTTTGGTATTTTTGTTTGCGTTTTCTCAGCTGTTTGGGGGTTTTGTGTTTTGGGTACGGGGCGGTCTTATCGATTCGCGCCGTCCGGTACGGACTGAAACAAAGTCTCCCCCTTCCCGCCCGGGCGCTGGTGGGGGGCAGGGGGTGGCGGGTGGGGGCTTTTGTCTTTGGCCGGCGCGGACAAATAAAAAAGCGGCCCGCTCCTGATTGGCTGCAGCCGCCGAGGCGTGACTGATACACTTCCTTGGACGTGACCGACTCAAGACCTGACAATTTCGTTCGGAGACGCCGCGCCGTTTGTTGTATTTTTAAATGCCCCTAACACACCTTAACCTGACGTGAGAACTTTACAACGTGGCTTGGGTACGTAAAAAACACAAAAAAAATCCACAATGAAAAATGGTCTTGCTGTAGGTAGGTATTATCTAATGTTATAGGTACGATGCCATTATAGATTATGTTTAGGTAGGCACCTACCTTCCTAAATTAATAATAATAAAAAAATATCAGTGGAAAATGGGTAGGTAGATATACAGTCCGACTTTTTATAATAGGTAGATAACATTAGGGCGCTGCCACCATTTAAAACGTTTTAAATGGAAACAACAAAATGGCTCATAGGAAGATGAATGTATGTTTTAAAAATCACAATGGTCCAAGTACATATGTTTTACTTTCACCAAACGGAAGCTACTTATCTAGAAAGGATATGATTCTACATCATATTCTAAGACAATGTTTAAATATTTTTTATTTAATCAACGTTTTGCAAGCAAAATGCCATAGAGAGGCGATTTTCTGAAATTTATGTACCTACCTATCGAAATAGCCAAGTATTAAATGTTAAATAAATAAAATAACACAACAAAATAAATTTCACACATCAAAATCTCTGTATATAAAAATGAATGTTTGTTTGTGTGTCCTCGATTTTCTCGAAAATTACTCGACCGGTTTCGCTCAAAATAGCATAGTTTGTTCTTATTAGTTAGTGCCGGGAAGCTTTAAAGAGTAATTTGAATGAAACCAATATGCAAAACTATTGCTATAACGTTTTAAAATTAGTAGAAAAGCATTGAACCCTCCATGTTTACCACTATAGATATACCACCCTGGTTAGCCACAGATTACATATTCAAAAGAAGAAGGTTTGTTTGGGTAGAATATTTTCAAATGGAAAATACATGTAGGTACCTACATAAGAACTTTATTATTTAGATGCATTTTGAAAAATATTTTTTGAAATAAAATTTTCAATTTAATGTTTCTTTGTTTAAAGATAGTAATAGTCGTTACAAGGCATTACTTTCGCTGTCAAATCAATTATGACGCCCAAACGATAAGCAAGAATTCACAACTTCATAACTTTAGTCCAAAAAAATAAATAATCACAAGCAAGGCCGGGTACAATCACAAGCTAGTCATAAATAAAAATGAAAAGTAATAACATTGAATTATGACGTTTTTCCTGTGGATGTTACTGTTTGCTTAGAAATAATAAATTGTCACACTCGAATACGAGGCATAATCTCAAATTTGAATGTTCATGATTATAAATGCTTCAAAATCGGCATAATTTACATATACCTAGGTATTACTAATAAATCATTTGTAAACGTATTCTAAGTTGGACACGAGCTTTCTTGCTCGAAATTCGGCTGAACAACGCTTGAAAAAGTCAAGATTTTTGGTGTTGCCACAGTAATGAACATTTTTAGTTCCAATTGATTAAATTTCTACAATATTCTGCCAAGCTTTACCCTTTGTTACATATTAACGGCTTGTATTAAATTATAATTATTTAGTTTCCCTTCAATAGCTAATAAATCTTTCGCCTTTTACTAAAGATTTCCGTGAAGGAGAGCACTCAAATGAGAAGTAAAAAAATGGGCGAATTGACTGAAGTAAAAATTATCACTTCGTCAGCCAATCCCTCGGATACTATACTATTGCTATAAAGTTTACAGCATCGCATCGGGCCAATGGACCAATAGGCGCTTTATGGGCGAAACCTTAACTTAACCTATAAATAGTTTTCGCTATCGTGTGACCGACCGGGAAGCATTTAAGAGTGTTTTTACGATTTACGGGTGGGTACCTACACGCAGGTGAGTATCGGGTAGGTAGGTACTGACAACCTCTTCGTATTATCAAAATGAGTAGGCGTAGGTAGGTACCTATAACATAGAGATAATTTATAGAAGGCTCTTTGTTTAGGCATAATTTGTTTGTTTGTTTGTTTGCTTGTTTTTTTTTTTTTTAAATTATGATCTAGACTAGATGTAAGCACATGCAACAAATATGATTTATATGAAGATTACAATCTATCCACCGAACTTTTTATCACGGTTTTTGAGAATAAAAAAAAATTGAAAATTAAAACATTTTATAAATCTAATTTGTTTAGTTTCAAGATACCTGGTTGCAATGGCGTGCATTGCTCTATGATCAAAGGTAGGCTGTGTGTAGGTTTTCATAGAATTTTCTAAAATGACAATTTTTTCTTCGTTTGTTGATTGTCCATCAATGACTCCATGCCACTGCCTGGTTGATATATTCTATTTTTTTTGATACGGTCATCTGAGGTTGATTGTCTCCGACGCACGGCCTCCATGGTCGGGGGGTAAGGTCCTCGAATAAGAATCCAAAGGTAGTGGGTTCGAATCCCGACATGCGCAAGAAGTTTTATTGAATTAAATTATGTCATATCACATTTAATTCATATAAAATAATATATAGTAGACGTTCCAGAGCCGCCGATGCTTTCAGTATCGCCCTGGTAAAAGACCACCATTTACATTAAAAACGTCGCTTGAAATGACTTTAGCAGTGTTCGTGATTACATACGAATAGCCCGGTACTTCCCCACCTGCCTCTTTCTCATCTCCTTCTCAGCCCCGTAACTTTCAGCCTCACAATATGGTACCCCAATTGGTACAATTGGGGTACCATATTTTGATTTTGTTTTTTATTTATCTAACATATGGTTATTTCTATACATAACATTTAAAAAATACAAAAAATATCGCCTTTCTACGAAATTATTTTCCCCGCAAAGGGCAAAAAAAAAATTAAACAAAATTATCTAAGAATATGATGTAGAATCATCTCCTTTGGGAAAGTATGGCAAATTTCTGAACACGGTTTGGTTAAAGTAAAACATGCATTTGGACCATTGGGTTTTTTAAACTTACTTTGATTTTCCTATGAGCAATCTTTGTATTGCCATGTAAAACCCCCTAAACGATCGCAGCGCCCTCAATTTTCGTCTACTTTTAAATGTCACTACTGTGTATTGCAAAATTAATAATGAAGGCTTGGTACCTACCTAGATAAGTACTGTTTGTTTATGGTCACATGTAAATAATATTTAAAAATTCCAAAGAAGATTTCAAAAAAAAGAGATTAGTCTTCATTTATTAAAAGTAAATGTATCAACCATACCAAACTAAGTAATAACTCTCCAAAGTCGGGCATCTCAAAGGCCCGCCATAGAACAGAGACATGCGAAACTTTTTTAAGTACCGCCAAGTTGGCATTGCAAATTCTACACTCTGGCGGACTTTTCTAAAACAAAGTTCCGCAATAAAACATCGCGTTTTAAAAGTTGTGCGGTGCTCAACCTTTTGTAGAGAGGGCGCCCCAATTTATTACACCCAATTAGGCGGAACTAAGGACTGAGGATGGAAACAATTTACGGCGTCCAGTTTGGAGGATTAATCACGCGCTCCGGCGGTGAGGGTTAGAATCATCCCCGATGCCCGAATTATATGAAGAATCTCGCGTGCTAAGTGTAAATAAAGGTGGAGGCTGTTTATCATTCCGCACTTACGCCTTGCGGCTGCCAACCGGCCTTGAATTAATTAAAAACGTCAAGGTACCCCACCCCCCATAATCTAACTAAATATCTTACAAACAAAAAAGAAACTGAATGTAATGTATGAATACAATTTTCGCATAATTTGAATTAGCAATTCAGTGGGCTTTCTAGGTACAGTTGAAAAGGTCTACATATTATAGATAGGGTATTGTGAGTTTTGCAGATACGTCCTTATCAAAGAGTTTTTGTGCGTATTTAGATTTGCAATTTGTTTCCATTTTATTTATTACTATCTGATACCCGTCCTTGTTCATGTTTTTTTTTTAATACAGTTACGAAGTTGTGAATTCTGGCTTGTCGTTTGGGTGCAATAATTGATTTGACAGCTAAAGTAATGCCTTGTGACGATTATTACTATCTCTAAATAAAGAAACATTCATTTTTATAAACAATAATTATTAGCCTGAAACACTCATCCAAATTGAAAAAACCTTTCCGAGCAAAGATAAATGTCGCCGACAGGACTCGAACCTGCACCCTTCTGATGTCCGGTCAGATGCTCTACCGTTGAGCTACGTCGGCTTATCGCAAACCCGCCAAGTTAATCAATATATACTAGTGTTTCATTCAATAATTACTGTTTTTATTATATTTTCACCTGTAAACAACTAAAATAAAAAGAAACATTCATTCGAATTTTTTTATTTCATTCCAAACATTTTTTTTTCAAAACATATCTAAATAATAAAGTTTTTAAGTAGGTACTTGCGCTTTCCATTTTAAAAATATTCTACCCAAACCAACCTTCTTTTGAATATGTAATCTGTGGCTAATCAGAGTGGTATATCTATGGGCTAACCTTAATACAACATGGCGGGTTCAACGTTTTTCATACTAATTTAAAAACTTTATAGCAACAGTTTTACATATTGGTTTTCATTCACACTACTTTCTAAACCTTCCCGGCACTTATAAGAACAAACTGTGCGATTTTCGAGAAAATCAAGGACAGACAGACAGACAGAAAAACAAACATTAATTTATATATAGATTATTGATATTAAATACATTTTGTAATTCAAATTACAATACGACACTTCTCCTTTAAGCAATACAAATTGAGAATGTTTACATGATAATGTTACAGAGTTAGCTGTTGAAATAATGAAAAAAGAGAGTAAATAGCGAAAAGATTTGAATTAGCAGTTATAATATAATGGTGAAAAAAAGTAAACACTCGTATTACTAGAAATGCCAACAAAGATTTACTCCAAATTCCTGTAATTCATACTACTTTTGGGCAAAGGAATTTTAGGTACCTTGCGATACGAATTTACAACATTCTACCGGTTAGCATAAAAAAATCTGATTCACAAAAAATATTCAAACGCAATGTAAAAAATTGGATTAAAAGTGATGATAGGGCATTTACCGATGCGCTCATCCAAATTCGAAATTATTGGTTCTACGATTTACAAAGCGTATCTTAATATAAGTGTATATTCATAGATATTTTAAAATTATATTATAATTTGAAAAATTACTGCCTCAACACAGGCTAGCCTAGTGAGGCGGGTTATGTGAAACTTCAACTATAACTGTTATTATATTATTTTCTATTTTACTTTATAAACCACTGTACACTTACATTATTATATTATACATGTCTTTTAGTTATAGTTAAATTTAATTACAATAAAGATATCATTATCATTATTATTTATAACTTTAATATAATTATAATTTTCATTTATAACTTTATTAATTAAAGCTATAATATATTGTTAGGAAAACCTCTTACAAACGGCTCATCATGGCGCTAAACCCGGGGTAGGGTTTGGCCTCCTCCAAAAATCTCTCTCCACTAGCTGCGGGGTCCCTCGCCATTCGCCTCCGAGCCTTGGACTCATAAATTCTTCCCGTCCTGCTACAATCCTCTTCCACGCAGTTTATCCACCGTCTTCCTCTGGCTTCCACTGGGACACCCATTTGGTCATTTTAGGTTTTTCTCCGACTGAAAATGCAAAAGAGTACAATCGCGTGCCATGGTCACGTAACCGAAAGAGAAATCCATCGCTTGGCACTTTAGGTGTGATGCGGTTATAATCTCTATTGACGCACGCGTTTCCTTTTATCATTCCGTAATGTCACTATGACACGATGGTACGCCCAACACGCAATAGTTCCAACTCTAATCCATTATATTTTCAGTTCGTGATATTTGTTTGTGTATTGCCCTTTTCTTTCCCGGTTGTTTCAACTTGCCACAATTTACATGGTAAATTTATATAACATCAGATAAAATACATGTACTCGTATAGGATTTTACGATAATTATCATCAAGATTTCAGAGTATAGGGTCGGATCCATGGCATTCTTATTTTGGAAATGTTGTTAGTCTGAATTTAGTGGAGAGGAGAAGGTGAAAAGAAGGAATAGGTTGGAAAGCAATGCCTATTTGGACCTGGAGGCCTATTCTGGTTCTTTTAAAGATAAAATCTCATCGTTTTCTTTAGGCTTAAAGATATTTTGCTTAAATGCGATTCCGATAACATGTCGATGACAATACATTTTTAAAGGAGTTTGTTGTTTTATTATCACAGCACTATTAAAAATTATAGGTGCACAACAGATACTCAACACGTGCAGTCTATTATTAATTTTTTACACGTGTAGTTTATTATAATTTTTAGAATTAAAATCACTTTTATCTGACATTTCGGGCTTTTGGCACAGGTACTTTACCAACATCGCTATTTCGTAAATTCGGTTAATTTAGTAGCATTATTATGCGGCAAACAACTCACTAATGATGTTAAAAGTCAATTCATACAAAACAAGTTTTGTTTGTTACTTAAAACTACGCAAATATCCATATTTGTTATGACTGTCGTTCGCTGAATGGCAGCTATCATCTGAGAGAACCGGAACCGCAGTTAAGCAATAAGTCTTTAAGCCAAAGGAAAAGGATAAAGAATTTTCCTTAAAAAAGAACGAGAATAGGCCTTTTGGTTAGGAAACAAACCCCCTTTCAGGTAACGAACATATGAAGGTTGGGAACTTCCCGGTCATTCAGATTTGATCACTAAATTTGGATAATGCCATTTTAAGCAACTTGTCGATTTTGAATGGCGATCTTTCATCAGGGTGATACTGAGAGTATCTACCGCCGAATGTCATTTATAAAAATCATAATTTGAAGGCTAAAATTAGCATCCATGAACATCACAAGTTCTAAATTTAGTGTTTTGTCTGACTTACTTATTACTATCGAGTTGGCTGTTTTTGAATTGTTGAAGTTTTCAGTATCCACCATCAAGACAAATGAACACCGCAAAGCTGTCCGAAACGTTGTGTCAAACATGAGAAGGAAGCACCACATGGTTCAAGAATTGAACACCACAACCGATTACCTTTTCTACACTCTTCCCAATCTGGGGAACGGTCCAATAATTGTAATATTTTGATGAATTACCACCAGCGAATCAATTTAATCAACACCCCAATATGAAGCTGGACGTGCGGTGGAACACATCATCACCCCTTATAACCCGATTCGAAATTATCGAACCCTGAACAAATGGATGTGATTACCGATTACCCGTGATCATTAACGACCAGTACCTACATCCTAACAGTTTCCGGATCCATCACCCATCAAGTTTTGTAACCCTGGCACGCATTTGAGCCACACAAAGACTGGTCACCGTTTAATAAACACCAATCGATTATCGCACCCCTGAATGCTCTGCGATTAGATTGCATCTGATATCAGGGATGCGACTCGATTTATTGAGATTTTAAAAGTATATGCTATAATGTATTGCAGTGTATAGTACGTATTCTTAATAATGAAGCAGAGATCTGTTAGTATAAAACAGGAAAAACTCTATAACTCAATAACCTTCGGATTAGATCTAGCAACAAAACGTTTGTTGACATTATTAGATTTAAGCTATAATAATCAGAAATAACAGAGTGTGCAATGAATAATAATCATTATTCATTGCACACTGTTTTCGGATAGTTGTATCTATGGTAATATGCAGAAGCGATCCGTCTATATAGACATGTAAACGTGTCAAAGGCAGGAACTAAGTATGCAAAATGACGTATACGTCATATTTGAGTGTTGAATGTATTCTATTCATTCAAACGTACAAGTGTATGTGATGCGCGTCAAGGGACAACTAATTTGTGTTAGTGCCTGAAAAGCAGTGCTTTTCCTCAACGCCAGCGAATATAGCAATCAGTGCCATCTGATGGTACATCTAATAGTTAGAACAATCTTTTTTACAAAATAATGATAATATCATATTGGCTTTCTTTTAAAAGATTGTTTGTGTTTATTTCGCGGAAAAAAGATGGAAACTTTCTAAATACCTTGGAATGTACATAAATAAAGCCTTTTTTATATTTGATCCTAACCAACATTGGCTACAGCCCGCAGCTTGGCCATTCTTAGGGAAAATTTGCACGAAAGGTGTTGTGTGGTGTCATTTTTTATATCAATTTTCGTACTGCTTACCCCGATTACAAACTCTGTGCACGCCATTGCGAATATGTTGTTCTACATCTTCGTGTGTTTTTGTTTTTCTGATTTAACGACAATGTTTTTCAATAATATGGCAGACAATCTATTTGTATATAGTAGCAAAAATTCTAGTAACGAAATTTACTTTTTCTTTTTTGAATTTTGCTTTCAGCTTGCAAAGTCATATCCACCAAGAGTTTTGTATTTTTCAAATCTACAAAATCTGTCAGGCAATACGCCACATTGTTCCATACTATTCAAATTTTCTACTTGAACAAAAGAGATTGAAGGAGTAAAAATGTTAATAAAAAATAATGATTTGACCAATCTTCAATCTGCTTTCCCGATAAATTAAATTTTGTTAGGATGGTTCAATTCAGAATTCCTACACGATATGTTGTTTAAAAGCATCTTCGACTCCAGCAGCTAGAAATAAACTATTTCCAACAAACAAAAAAACACGTGTTATGTAGGTACACCACTTCACAAATTAATAATTGCTAATGTATAAGTAATTCAGCAACGTCATAGATTAAACATAAAAAAAGCAGTGACCATCCCTAGAAGGCCGTTCGATAGCACACCTTGCTTTGTCCCATGAGTTATATTTTTTGAGCCGAGAGCTGTAAAGCAGAACGAAGCTTCATTAGCGATTTGTTTTGGACCCCTCGTAAGGACGGTGTTGACAGCGGTAATTTAATTATTAATTCATTTTGTCCCAGAAAACACGGGTGTTTCGGTAAGCCCTTTTTTGAGGTTATACGAAACCCTTTTTTAAAATGAATTTGATATTTCTTATTGACCGTGACGGGGTTTGTACGGACACGAGCATCAACTTGTCGGTCGATAAAAACCACTTTTATATACTAAAGCTTTATTAACAAGGGGGTAAAATATTCGGCGTCGAGACTTTTTAAAGTGGGTGTTTACACTAGGCCAGATAGAATAGCCCTTGCTATTAATTATTTAAAAAATATATGCTTTGAGTATACCTAAGATGTTCGTTTCGTTGAATTTTGAACAGACGAAGAGTTGAAATGACAATATGATGTTTTCTTTTAAACGTAAAGTAGACATATTAATAGGCCAACTGTTGGTTAAAGACGAATTTCTGAGAATGAGTGTCATTAAAGTTGAAGTTATCTGCGAAGTTTTTCTACTTTGGCTTGTACATTTATTATTACTACATCTTCTTTTTCTTTATAAGCTTTCTGGCGCCAAGATTTGAACATAGGTCGTCCTTAAATGTTTTCAGTTTTCCGAATATTGGCGGCACTCACTTACCAAAAGTCGGCAGTTCGCTTTAGCGGTCAGCACCCAAAAATACACACTTTGCTGTTTGCTAACTTAAGAAATTCTACAAATGATTTATCTGTTAATTCTGTACGGGTAATAAGGAACTCGGGTTCAATTGTTTATTTATTTATTTTTTTATCGATAATTACTTTCAAACTAAAATACCAGCATATTTCGTTTTTTTTCCAAAGTCAGTTTTCAAACCCGCCTAAACGCTCAAAATCTATGACTGGTCGGTTTTGATCAGTTTTGAGGTTAGATTGTCAAATGTCAAAACAAGGATGAGCTCTACCGTACATAATTTTATGTTCTATCGATAGTTAACCATAACTAAACAAAAGTAAGAAAATTCTGTTACTTTTTAGAAACTTTAACTAAAAAAATAATAATAGAGGAAAGGAAGCGTATTTGGAATACTGTTGGTAATTCGGAATACCGTCTTATCTTCGGTTCGGGTGGCGGAATCTATCGGTAATAATTATAACTATTGAAAGTCGAAGCTGTGAGCCTTGATTTTGGCCGGAATAATAGTTCTCCTGTGTCTGCGGATGAATGCTGACGTGTTTTGTGAAGTTGCTCCTATCAAAACTTTTTCGGTGAGTTTTTAATCCAATATAATCACCCCATATTCCAAACTATTTTATAACATTACAAATGAAATCACTTCAGAAAGAGTTTTATTTTTATAGTATGGCTTTCGTTTTTGCATTTTTTAATACGTTGACATGTGATATAAGAAAGATCTTTTAGGTTATATGTTGCTAATGCGGAATACGGAATGTGATGCAAAATCGGAATAGTATTCCAAATTATATTCATTTTTTTTAAGTACTTTTATTTAATTTTACAGAGATGTCGTCATCAAATTTGTACCAGAAAAGGAAGAAGTGGGATTCGAATGATATATGTGAAGCCATTACTGCTGTTCGCAATAAAAAAATGGGATATTTGATGGCAGCTAAACACTTTAAAGTCCCACGTACTACTTTGTTTCGACTCGTATCTGAAAAAGATGCGGACTCTTTGACTTTAACCTCAAAGAAAATTGGCCGAAAACCAGTTTTTAGTGCAGAGTTCGAAAAACAATTGGTAGACTACGCCCTTGTAATGGAAAAAAAGTTTTATGGTCTAACACAAATGGATATCCGACGATTGTCTTATCAAGTGGCTGTTGAAAATAATCATCCAACTCCTTTTAAATCGGGAATTGCTGGCAGATACTGGTTGAAAGGCTTCCTAAATAGACACAAAAATGTGTTATCTATGAGAAAACCTACAGGAACCTCGTTTGCAAGAGCCATCGGTTTTACCAAATAAAAATTGGACACATTTTACGACATACTAGAAAATGTGTATTCAGAAAAAAACTACCCCGCCGACCGTATATTCAACGTAGATGAATCAGGACTATCTATCGTTCAAAGTAAAATCCCGAAAATCATTGGACGCCGTGGTAAAAAACAAATCGGTGCACTAACTTCGGCTGAACGAGGGTCTCTTATAACTATTGTGGTTTGTATGAGCGCATCAGGCATATATGTGCCTCCAATGATAATTTTCCCCGCAAAAATATGAATCTACAGCTCATGAAAGGAGCCCCGGCTGGATCTGTTGGAGTATGTCATCCATCTGGGTGGATACAAACTCACCTATTTACCCAATGGTTTTTACATTTCATGGAGAAAACTAAACCAAGCGAGAGCTCTCCGGTTTTGTTAATCTTGGATGGTCATTATAGCCATACAAAAAACGTGGAGATTGTAGATTTGGCTAGAGCGAATCACGTCTCCATAATATCACTCCCTCCTCACTGCACACACAAAATTCAGCCCCTCGACAGGTCATTCATGAGTCCTCTGAAGGCCTATTATAGCGAAGAAATTCGTATGTGGCTACGTAATAACGCACGAGCTTTGTCAGTATATGACATAACGAAGTTATTTGGAAATGCTTATCGCAAATGCCAAACCGGAGAGATTGCAGCAAATGGATTCAAAGTTAGTGGACTCTATCCCTTCAACCGGCATATTTTTAGCGATGCTGACTTTCTTGCTGCAGAAATTGAAGAGTCTGAAGTCCAGCATTGTGCAGAAGCGTCAACAACACCCATGATGAAAGTTGAAGCACGTCCATTAGCTTTAATGGAAAGTCCACCCGAAGAACAAAGTCCTTCCTTGGTCGCGATTGAACCCCAGCCGTCGACTTCGCGTGGAAGACCCAATCGCACTATCAT
>JAHDVE020000604.1:0-43820 GCA_022606495.2 Halesus radiatus | reverse complement strand
AACTGCCACCGGAATGTAAGAATTAGGTATTTTCGATTTTTTTTGTTATAATCACATTTCTTTGCAACGTTCTTTAAGATGGTCCAAAAAGTGATTAATTTATTTTACGGCACAATATAAAAGGCCTGCGCACTGGAGAAAAACTGACGGAAGTGGTACAGATCTACAAGATTATATCTTTGCAGGCTGTCAAAAGCAAAACTAATGAACGAACGAATTATTTTTAAAATCTTAACATTTTTTGTGCTCATAAAATTTACAATCTTGACGCCCCCGACTGCATATATAAGTATGCCGATCTGTACCTATCAAAATCCATAGTTTTAGCGGCTATCTTGAATTTCTAGATATTCACACCGATTTGGTTAGAAAGCGGCGTAAGTCATGTTAGGGGGGTGCTGATGTCAAATTTAATGTCAACCTGAGTAATTTCGATGATCATTTTGAATTTTGAGTTCTCTACCAATTTGGTTCAAAATCGGAATTAAATTGTTTGGAGGTACACTGAAATCAAATGCAAAGAATGTTTTTCTTCATTTAGAACAGCTGTATATCAGACGATATTAGGTCCTTAGAGACCAATTTGGTTTCAAATTGTAGAATCTTTAGCCTACTTTAAAAATTATTAATTAACCTTCATAGAAAAATTACCCCTTCACTGTAAAAATTTTTTAAACACTAAAAAAAATTGCGAAGTATGATAACATAGAATGTTTTTCTTCATTCAGAACAGCTGTATTTCGGACGATATTAGATCCTTGGAGACCAATTTGTTTTCTAAGTGTACCATCTTTAGCCTACTTTAAAAAGTATAGATTAACCTTTACCGAAAAATTACTCCTTCACTGTCAAAATTGACCAAAACACTAAAAAATTGCGAAGAATGACAACTTACAAAAAAATTGCATAATTTAGAACCGCTGTATCTCGGATACTACTAAGTCCTTAGAAACGTATTTGATTTCAAATTAGAGCACATTTGGTCTACTTTGCTTGTGGGAGAGGCAAAGGGAAGATAGGAGACTTTTGTGAAAATATTCCGTGTTACAGGTATTATTCACCTGCAAAATTTCAGTTTTTCTTATTGCCTTCATTGACTGAACTACTGGTGAATTGTATTCAAGCTTATTGTCTGCATCTGAAGTGGGTTGTATATCATTGTTATCTACCTATGTTATATTTTTACTGCTGTTTAGTATACAATATTGAAGGGCGTTTCGAAATCCCAAAAATTATCAAAAGGCAAATAATTCTTATTCCCGTTTAATAAACGGGATCTAATTCACATCCGCCATCCTAAGTTCCTAAGTTAAATGTAATAGACGGATTCCTTAACCATTAATAGAAACCAAAGCCATTGAAAGAACAGCCATATAAAAAAAGCATCTAATTCATTTCAACCAGCTTGAATCCACAAGTGGACAATCGAAAATCGGATTCCTTGATTCAAAAACCATGAAAATAATTCCCTATGTCAAAAACTGTGCTTATAAGTATTTCTGAGCAGGTGGTCCACGTTACCTATTTCTATAATATTTCCGAAGCAAAAATAAAAGATTATTCTGTGAAGAAATAAATATGTAAATAGTAACAAAAAAAAATATTTTGTGATAGGGAAGTATGGGTACTGTCAATTATTAATATATTATATACAAATTAAAAAAAAAATATATATTCTCATCATTTACCCTAACCTATACCAACAGATCGACTTGCTGTACTTTGCAGTAAGCGGCAAAAAAATCCTCCCTTTTCCGACTGCTAAGTTAAGTCTGTCAAGCTTCTATTAATTTATTGTTATACAGCGAATAAACGAAAAAAATATAGAGCAAATGTTTTTGTTTCGTATTGCATCAATACGCTGAACATTTTTTTTAATCCGGTGTGGTCTACATTATCCACATTTCCCCAATCCTGCTGCCGGATCGTGGTGGTCCGTGGTTTTGAGTTTGAGGCCTAAAATTCCTATCGGCGGTGAATACTGGACCCTTAATTAAGATACATTATATATTACATAACAGTTAATTTGATTGAAGTATGAAGTTAGGTGGGTAATTATTGTAGAATGTATTTAATATTTTGTATAAAAGACCGAAACATTCATCAAAAGTGGTATTTGTTATTAAAGGAGGTTGAGACATAATATGTTAGCATCTCATCTAAAAAAAAACAACTTTTAAATATTTGATAATACTTATAAATATTTCCCTTCTTGCTAATTTACAGTACACAGTATGTGTATATACTCGCATGTATACATACACAACACATACGTACATGTACATGCCATGTGTATATCTGCATGTATGGTAGGTTAAAAGTAAAATGTGTATTGGACTTGAGTAAGTAAAATGTTATAAAAATAAAAGTAAAGAATGTAATGGACAGTATTAATTAATAAAACTTATTTGTAATAAATTTAGTGACTAGGTACGTGGGAGTTGATTCTTGAATTATTGAATTATTGACCTTCGCGAAGACATAATTACAGAATGTAAATATAATGGCAAATACCAGTACAAATAGAACCATGCATTTTGTTTTGATAATATTTTGAAAATTGAAAATTTTCCAGCGGATACGTATGTGTTTGTAATTAGAAAAAAATATATATATAAATTTTCAGTCAACATATGTTCACTTATTCATAATATGTCGACATAAAAACTAATAAGTCATATATGGTTATAGGATACATTGATTTTGGTAGAACCTGCAGACAAGCTGTCACGTGACCTCTTTGTAGGACTACCTTTTATTTTTGTCTATTTTCTTGTACTATTCATAATATTTTTTTTATTATACAAATAAATATCTTCAAACTTTAGAATTTCACATGCTTACCCATACTAGATTAAACCTTGTTCATGTTCCCACTATAGCTATTCATCTTTACGGAATAAATATTTCAACTGTCACATTAAAAAACATACATTCTTGTAATGCGATTGAACAGAACCTTCCAAATCAACTGTCCCCCTCTGCCACTCTCGTTTGTTCACCGCCGGCCCCGCGCGTCTCAGTACTTCCCACATTCCGGCTGAGATCGCGCCAGGAAGGACAACTCACTTACTAAACTACAAATATGGTTTATGGTAACAGAGTGTCGGTCCTTGAACCCGTGACGTAATATTATTTCTTCCATGTTTAAACTTTTTCGTCAAAATGGCGAGTCAAATTAGATTTTATATTTGGCTAACAAAGGAATCCTGAATAAGGTAGATATAAATTGATTGATCAAAACAGAAACATGAATCAAAGAATTTTCCTTAGAACAGAATGTATCTCCATAGGCTAGATAGATTAATTCTATGGAATTGCAAATATACAAAAAAATAAGGTGAATGAGAGAAGGGCTTCATTTGATCCCAATATAAAGAGACATCTGTACACTATGTTCGTAATTATTCAAATTTTTAATTAACCGAATCTGCATTGTTAGATCTAATTGCTGTCAACTGTTGTCTTAGTGCAAATGGCATGGATTAAAAAAACATGCAATTTCCTGACAGAATAATAAACGAATTAAATAAAGAATCCTGTTACAACTTACCTTTATATGACCACTTCATATCATTAATATTGCATATTGCTCAACCAATTTATATATCAAAATTCTAAAGTTTGACACTTCAATTACTGTTTCGGCGCCAAGATGCAAAAAAATCTTGCGTTGTCATGAGGGATGACTCAGTAACCAGAGGAATTTTATCAGTATGCCATTGATTCATATATTTTATTGCAAATTATTCTTACGGTTTACACATTCAATGAATTCCTGTAAAATAAAAATCGTAATATAAGTAGTCGATTTTATAAATAAAAAAACTTCTGCATTCAATAAGGAAAGTGGCCTTCGTCCGGAGTCCAGGGATCTACTTACTTACCAGTTTTACCACGTGTAAGAACATTTGATATCTGCTGGCGGTTAAGCAGCCGATTATTTTATCTCTCACGCATCTTTAGTACCTAATAGCGCTAGCAAGTGAGATGGCGCGCACCACCCACCAATATGGTAAAATAATTACGCACCCGGAAATTAAAAGGAGCAGGATTGATGGTTCAGACTTCTAGAACGACTAGTGTAGACAACATCAAGAAGGCGTCGGCTAAAATCGAAGCCAACGACCCGAAGATGGTTCACCCTTAGGATAATACCCTAAAGATTGTCATGTATGACGTGCCAAAGGGCGAACCGGCAGCAGACCAAGAGCTGTTCACCGGTGTTTTCAACAATAATATAACAGGTAAGTCAACGTTTTCCTTTGCGGCTGTGTGTCTGTGTTCGGGAAGAGAGATTCCTCTTCCATGAATATGATAGTCGAAAGGTGTTGATTGACAGTGACAGGTTTCGAAAGTGCTAAATCGCTTACAAAACCTGTACCGTTTCGGCTACGACGAGGACTGAAATAACTTTATTAATGAGATTGAACGACACATTATGATAGTAAAGTCTAGTTTAATTTATTCATTTATTGTTTTCGAACATTTACAGATTATTAACATTATCATACTTATAAAATAAACATTAGGAAGTGCTAAGTGTTAAAAAATCCAGTTGCAAATGTTCACAGGAAGCATAGAACGTACAGATACAGACAGTAATATTAAAACGATATACAATATCTGGTGAATTCGTCTGCATCCTAGATATTGCTCACTGATTAATATGATACAGATATTATGTTACAAATATACCTTTAAAATAATAGACAAATTAAGGAATTCAAGATAGTGTTACACAGAAAGAATTTGAAAAAGTGCACAATATCTAAATAAAGTAAAAGAAGGTGAATAAACTTCATAAACAATTTTACTAAGAATGTAAAGGGAAAAAATTATTATTTTAAAAATAGTGTTATTACAAAGAAATAATAAAAAAGTACACAATGTGTAAACACTGTTCGTTGACATTTGTTTGTTTATTTATTTTTTATATATGAAAACAGCTTTCCATTTTCTCTTAAAAGTACTGCACGTTTCAAAGAATATGTCGGAATACATCAAAGTTTGATTTTGTTTGAATAACTAGCACATTTTTATTACTGTATTTTATTTTCATCAATTTATTAATTAATTTATTGATACATACATTTACAAAACTTTCATTAGATGCTTTTTTTATCAATTCTTCTAATTTACTGGTGTAATTTTCTTGGTTTCTATCACTTTATTTTGTAGATCGATAATTGTGTTTTGTAAGGTTGTTTTTTCCAATTTCCAAGAATTTTCTATATTAATTAATATAGTTTCAATTTGTAATTTCGCTTCTTTAGCAGCTTTAGTACTACCAATTTTATTTAGTTTCGTGAGAATTTTTTCAATATTTATTTTAAGTTCCATATTGGAAATATGGTCCCGAAGGAGTTAAATGTATGTTTAGTTTTGTAGTGCAGGTCTTGTGAAGCGACCATCAGTGGCGAGACTCGCAACAATACTATAGAGCTCGGTAGTGCAACTGGTAGGCATAGAGCATAGCTACCAGAGTCCACTGAGTATTCCCGAAGCTCCCGACATTCTACTACATCTCCCGATACGGCAAACGGCGAGATGGTTAGTTGCTAAACATTTTTCAAGAAAAGTATAAATACATATTAAATTGCATTTAATTTGATTAAAGTGTGAAGTTGGATCGGTAATGGTTACAGAATGTATTTAATATTTTGTATCAAAGGCCGAAACATTCATCAAAGGTGGTGTTTGTTATTAAAGGAGGTCGAGAAAAAATATGTTAGCATCTCATATCTCAAAAAAACTAGATTCCATGTGTATATCTGCATATATGGTAGGTTAAAAATAAAATGTTTAGTAGGCTTGAGTAAGTAAAAATGTTAAAAATGTTAAAAATGTAAGTAAAATGTTATAAAAATAAAAGTAAAGAATGTAATGGACAGTACTAATTAAATAAACTTATTTGTAATACATTTAGTTACCAGGTACGTGGGAGTTAATTCTGGAATTATTGTGATTAGCAAACACAAAGCTGTTAACGCCCGTGAAATTGTAAGAGGGACATTATTATAGAATGCAACAATAGTGGCAAATATAAATACACATATCACAATATACACAATAATCTTAACAACGGGTACATAAATTAGAAATAATTATTACAGGTATTACATTAACTTTATTATTGTTATTATACATATACTTTATTATACATAAAAAATTGCATTGGTTGATACATTCAAATATTCAAAGATAGACGGGTTATTTTGACGCAAGGTCTCTCATTTTCTTCCAATTTAAAGTTTTTGTTAAAACTATTAATTGCCCTCATTGGGTGAAAATTAACAAATTATCATAAGGTTTAGAACTTGACTAATTTAATGCTAATTCATTGTGATCCAGCAGTCTGTTTATACATACGATTGTACCACCCCAGCCAGGAGCACTCCTGTCCCGGTGAGACCGGTACACCATGATTCGTTAGGAATTGGAACACGTGATTTGTGGATGTGACGGAGGTTGGAGTTTAATAGATCGGTATACGTGGCAACATAAAAAGCCAATTTAGGATAGGTTGGAATAAAAGAGTTGATTGAGCGTTGGTATTTCGTTTCTCGTTTCACGCTTCTTTATGCTTTTCGCTTCGTGCTTCCCGTTTACAGCTTTCCGCTTATAGGTTTTTGTTTTTAGTTGTTGCTACCCACTACTTCTTGTTTCCAACTTTCCGTTATAATATGCTTGTCGCTATACACCTCCTGTTCTCATCTGCTTCTTTCTTCCGGTTTTCCGATGCTTCACGCTTTCCGCTTCCAGTGTTACTTGCTTCCTGTTTCATGCTTCTTGGTGGTTCTTGTTTTTTTCCTGTGGCTCATGCTGATTATTGTTTTCATCTTCCAACTGAGTCTTACTTCCCGTTTCCCGCTGCTTCTTGTTTCGTGCTTCTTATAGGGGGAAGGTTCCAGACCACCCTGCTAGATCGCTCCCGTCCGGTCATGTGTCCAACGATCTGATCATCATATGCCGCGATGTCCATAATAGTATTGTACCAGAGGAGACCTTTTATTGCAAGCAGGCCTGCTGCGCCGTACCATAACTTTAAATTAGTTGTATGTCTGCATATATATCCAGTGTGACAAATTCTCTAACGATTGCTGTTTAAAGGTATTTCTCCTATATGGATAAGAATGTGAAGGATTAAATCTCCCTTTTGAGAACATGAACTACAGTAAGAACACTACAAAGGTTTTACTCAGATATGGCATGTGCAGTTTTAAATTTCCCTTTCGAGAACATGAATACTTACAGTTTAAACACGGGAAAGGTTTCACTCAAATATGGGGAAGCACGTAAAGCGTTTAATTTCTCTTCAAACAACATGAATAGTTACAATCGGAACAAAAGAAAAATTTTCTCGAGTGTGGGTGAGCAAGTGAAGATTTAAAGATCTCTTTCGGGAACATGAATATTAATATAATATTGCAGTTGGAACAAGGAAAAGATTTTTCTCAAGTATGGGTAAACATGTGCCTATTTAAATCTCCCCTTTGAGAACACGAATAGTCACAGTCCGAACATGAAAAAGGTTTAACTCTAGTATGGGTGAGCATATGAAGGTTTAAACTGTTTTTTCGAGAACATGAATAGTTACAGTCGGAACACGAGAAAGGTTTTTCTCCAGTATGGGTTAGCATGTGTCTGTTTAAATTTGCCTTAAGAGAACATGAATAGTTGCAGTCGGAACACGAGAAAAGTTTTTCTCCGATATGGGTAAGCATGTGAAGTTTAAAAGATCCCTTTCGAATACATGAATAGTTACAATCAGAACACGAGAAAGGTTTTTCTCCAGTGTGGGTCAGCATGTGAAGTTTTAGAGATCCCCTTTGAGAACATGAATAGTTACAATCGGAACACGAGAAAGGTTTTTCTCCAGTGTGGTTCATCATGTGTCTGTTTAAATTTGCCTTTACAGAAAATGAATAGCTACAGTCGTTACACAGGAAAGGTTTTCGTCCATTATGGGTTATCATGTGTCTGTTTAAATTTGCCTTTACAGAAAATGAATAGCTACAGTCGTTACACAGGAAAGGTTTTCCTCCAGTATGGGTTAGCATGTGTCTGTTTAATGTTGCCTTTAGAGAACATGAATAGTTGCAGTCAGAACACGAGAAAAGTTTTTCTCCCATATGGGTGAGCATGTGAAGTTTAAAAGATCCCTTTCGAGAACATGAATAGTTGCAGTCAGAACACGTGAAAGGTTTTTCTCCAGTGTGGGTCAGCATGTGACGCTTTAGCGATCCCATTTGAGAACATGAATAGTTGCAGTCGGAACAGGAGAAAGGTTTTTCTCCAGCATGGATAAGCATGTGAAGTTTTAAAGATCCTTTTTGAGAAGTTGAATAGTTGCAGTCGGAACACGAGAAAGGTTTTTCTCCAGCGTGGGTCATCATGTGACGCTTTAGAGATCCCCTTTGAGAACATGTATAGTTACAGTCGGAACACGAGAAAGGTTTTCGTCCAGTATGGGTTAGCATGTGTCTGTTTAAATTTGCCTTTAGAGAACATGAATAGCTACAGTCGTTACACGGGAAAGGTTTTCCTCCAGTATGGGTTAGCATGTGTGTGTTTAAATTTGCCTTTAGGGAACATGAATAGTTGCAGTCGGAACAAGAGAAAAGTTTTTCGCCAGCATGGGTAAGCATGTGACGTTTTAAAGTCTGCTTTCGAGAACATAAATTCGTTCCGTAGGAATATGAAAAGGGGTTTTCTCCACGATGCGTCTTCTGGTCCTTTATTATGTCTAAAAAGATGGCAGATAAAGCTCAGTAATTAGGTACATAAGGAACACAGAAAATCATTACAACAAATTCTATAAAACAACAACAAAAATTACCTGCAGTCCAAGCAATACTTTCAGTGTGCTCTGAGCATTCCTTTTTAACATCCGGCAGGTCTATGTCTATTTCCGTATAAGGAATTCCCCCTCGATCTTCTCTTCGGGCACTTGGTTCTGGCTTGAAGGGAATATTCTCCACATTAATGCTACCTGCAATAACAAAACAATAATGCATTGGCAGATTGTGTAGACATGCCGAGTATTACATTAAAATTAAGGTCATCGTGCATTGCTTATGTATTGGTATTTTTTTTTAAATTCATTGTTGTATTAATAAAATAAAACACATATAAAACTTATTTCGACTTTTATTTACGGTACGTTTACGGTAACATAAAATAAAAGTGGAAATAAGTTTTATATGTGTTTTATTATATTATTATAATGAATTATCAGTTTCAAAAATAGAAACATAGTTGGATTACATAACATTGTTCAACTAAGCTCCTACTGCCGCAGTAACTTATGCTTAGCGGGTAAAAATTTCATATACATAAAAGTAATATTACATGTAGTAGTGAAACAAGGGTAGCATTTCAGTTCTAGCGTAGTAGAGCAATTCCAGTTGCTCCGTCCATTCCCAGAATAACTATCGAGCTGGCCGCTTGGCCTTTCATTTCTCCTGTATTCGTATATAATAAAGTGTTACTAGAATGCCGAGATTCATTTTTATTATCACATCATCAAATTTAATATTAATAATATTATACAATAAAAATTAAAAGATCTTTAGATTTGACTCATCCGAGAGAGCACTTGAAAAAGTTAAAAACACAAGAACAAAACAGTTTCCGTTAAAGATACCACTGAGAAACAGCGAAGGGAATTAAAATTGAAATAAAATTAATACTTTTTACAATGCTTTCAATTCATAAAAATGACAAGTGATGTCCGCTTTTCGAGCGTTTTTAGCGAAATCATTCTACAGTGGAGAACCATCAGACAAAATGTCTAGTTTCTAAAAGTCAATCGAATGATGAACTACGGAATCATTTTAAAATACTAATATTTCTTACAGTTCAAAATACACGTCACATGCATTATTGATTGAAGATTCGACAGAATTCGGAGCAAAACTCATCTCTTCGGACAGTCATCTCCATGAATGTTTCAGTTACCTAATAAACAAATAATTTAAATATTTGTAAATGTTAATAATTATTATCAAAAATCTCAAATAAAATCATTTTTCAAATAAGTACCTACTCTTCTTTTGCCAATAACCTTCTAATGTATGTAATATCAATGACAAATGGGATTTAAAAAGTAACTGCAATGTCATGCAACGTGCAGTATTTTCTAATATATGTGTCCCGTGCGTGCAAAGATTGTAATTTAACGTTTTATTCTGGAGTGCCCTACCACGTAAGTATGTTTTCTGTATATGTACATAATAAGATAAACCCTAGCAAGTTGTATTTGTACGGCGTTGGGTTGTATATTGAGGTGATTTTTCACAAAAACGGCGTTATACAAATCATCCAAGTATTATTATTATTATCTAGTAATCCAAAATAACTTTGGGTGTAGAGAACGGGAGGTAATTTATTTCATTGATAAAATATGGCGAGGCAACAGCTTGAGGAAGTAGGAACTGTTTGCTGGCATTTTGAATGTTTGGCAAGTTGAACGTTTTCGTAGTTTGACAGTTTTCTGTGAAGCAATATTTCAAAGGAAAAATTAATAGTACCGATGGACGACAAGAGTGGCAGTAGAAAACAAGCAGCTGTACAAACTGTGTCCATCCGAAACACCTCTGTGATATACGCAATGCAACTTACTAGTTGGCTGAACACTCTCGGCATACTGCAAACATTCCTTCTTTACACCCGGGAGGTCGACTTCTATATCCGTATACGGCATTTCAACTACGCCTTCTTCCTGGGACCCTGGTTTCGTCTTGATGGAAACACTCTCTGGTTTGGGAAGATTCATGGCGCTGCTGTGATGGTAATTGTTCTCAGCTTAAAATAAAGTGGATCTGTAACAAATCATTAATTAATTAGTGGAGTTTAAGTGGTTATAAAGGAGCTCAGAATAAATCACAGATGGAGAAAAGCGTAAGCCCGACAGATAAAGCGCCTTCGACCTGATTTTTTTAAACAAAAACGCGCTACAGAGTGGATCAATTTATCGATTATTATAACTCTGCAATAAACAGCCGTTTTTACCAATGAAACGACAGAAGAGCGACCGCTCAGTTAAAAACTAGTTCTTAACAATTGAAATTTTTCGAATTCTTTGTTAAATACTAATTTCCTTAAAAAATAAACATTAGGTTTCAGAAAAATATATTACTTTTTCAAAAAAATAAATATGAAAGTTATACAAAAAAAATTACAGAGAAAAAATTAGTTTCATCACATTTCAAAATATAAAAATCTCTACCGCCTGAAATAGTAAATGAATTATGCCAGGAATTGAAAAAACGAAAACCGTAAATTTTTATTCGCTGCAGAAAGGGCGGAAAAAATCTGAAAACCGTGTATTTTCAAATGAACGTACGGTACGAAAGGGTTAAAAGATACACTGTGAAAGTCTGTTATTCTAGTGAATTAATACACATTGCGTTATATACGTTTTTATTATACTGATCCTCATATGCAGACCATATCGGGCCCCAAATGGAGAACCTTGCTTTATTTTACACGATCATTATTTCCATACACATTTACAGACATAGTTGCCATTAAATGAGAAATAATATTTTGGGACCAATAAGTTAATAAAAACGCGAAATTCATAATACCCAACGGACAAGTGTTCACGATCAGTCATAAACACAGTCTAGTCGTACTTTGAACTTTTTACCATTATACGTGAAATTATAATTATGTAAAACAACGACAGCTTTCAAATAAACCGCGTTAAATGTAAGAAACTTGGTACAGAAGTTAGGACACGTCCATTTTTCATCCCGATTCTAGAGAAAAGTAAACCCATATTGAAACTGAACCAAAAAATAGCACCGTGTAAAACCGATAAAAGTACAGAACTGTGAATTTGACGTTGGTGTAGTTTTGCGTGGGTCGAACCAGTTGTCTCGTATTATAAGAAGTACATAATATGTGTATCCCCAAAGGGGCGAAAAATAAAACGCACTTGTTGACATTTAATATTGAAATTGAGTTTACATCCGAGACAAAATATGTTGTCATAGTGAATATTAGAAACAGGACGCCTCTTTCCCTCTGAGTCAAGATTACATGAACTTACCAATGGCTTGGTTTTAATGTGTGTCGATCAACAAAGAACAAACTCATGTATTCTCGTCTGTCATGTGTTAACCTGGTTGGTGAAGGGTAGTTCAATATAATATTTATATCGCGAAGGCTGTGAAGACTGTTCAATCAAGAGTTAAGCAATATATTCTTCCAATAAACAAGCACCAATTAAAGAGATTGGGTGTTATTTAGTCAATAAAGCAAGAACCTACTTACGTACAAGGCTACCGACAATTCCAAAGTGTCGAAGTAACGTCACTAGAAATGTAGAAACGTTGGAATTTTAAAAACTTTGCTATGACAAAGTGATGGTTATTGAAATAATCTCAAATCGTATAAATTTAACACAATTATTGTGTAGTTTATTCGATATTACTTTAGAATGGCGGAGCAACAATCACTGCAATACCATTCGCTGCAAAAGAGACCACGAACATATCCATAGACAATAGGCAATTTTAAAAGTAGGCACCGAACAGTTTTTTTTAATTTTTGACAAGAGAATAATTTACAAAAGTCTAACTGTTCCGAGCCAGTTGGACTAGGGTTCTTACAAAAGAACAAGCTTAGCTCATGCAGGCACTTTTCGTATTGGGCCGCTCCTAAACTTGTGGAGTAGGTTGGCGTCCAATGACGAATGTTCTCTATTTGACGAATTTGACGATCGGTATGATAAATTTAAATCATCTCCCTGATAATTTATTATCAGTACAATGTATATTATACACATAGCTTCACTGCATTACCAACGCACTCTAAAACCTTTACGTCTTGGTAAATATAGTGACAAGTTTCAGTTTTCTCGGGTGGTTGCTGGGATATTATTCCGTGTCGTGCTTCCTCTTTCTTTAGCCAATGTTTCGGACAACGTTACAGCGTTCATCATCAGGGCAAATCTGATGTGTAGATTTTTGATTTTTGATTTCATGGATTTGGATATGGATAACTAACTAGGGCTTTGCAATAACCCTCATGCTCTAGCTAACTAGTACTTCGGCACTTTGCCGTATTATTATCACCATCTGATGGTTTTATTTACTTGACTGAGTTTATTTTACATTACATGCATTTTTAGTGAAAAAGTCTTACGGGATAAAAAACGCTAAACAAATATAAAGACAAAAATCAAACATTTAGTTCTGAACAATTTACTGGGTTTTATCTTTATGATTTTTCTGAAGTTAAATATTTTATTTGTATTAATTGTTTTTGTGTTTAATTCGTAGAACTCCATTTTTTTTATTTAAGCTAAGTCAAATTCAATTATGTTATTATCAAGTTCTGCAAGTATTTTTAGTTTTTATTATTGTGACAGATGTTTCGGCGTTTAAGGCCGCTTTTAAACTGTGGTTAATCCACATTGTGACGACTAATTTACATGATTTTAATTTACTCCCACTTCTTTTCAATTTGGAAGGGTAATGATTTATTATAGGTAAAAACGATTTAGTTAGAAAACAATTAAAATTCTGAATTCTGTGAGGTTTCCATTTTTATAATTTTTTTACTCGTATTTAACCGACAATGTTTTCTTATTTGACTTATATAAATGTGTTGTATTGTTTTGATAATGTTAACATACTGAAAAGCGGTGAGTATATATGCTCGATATTATCATTATTATTTACTTATTATTACTTACTTATTACTATTTACTGATAAAAAAAAATTCCTACACATTTTTATTTACATACTACAGTTTGCATATTTTTATTCACATATTATTATTTACCTATTTTTACTTTTATTTACATTTTATGATTTAGCTGTTTTTATTTTTATAATAATGTACTTATTACTATTTACATAATTTTATTCAAATAATTTTAATTACTTATTAGAATTTACCTATTTTTATTATTATGTGCTTATTACTATTTATTGTTCATTTTTTTATTTACTATTATTATTTAATTATTATTTTCTGATCTTTATCATTTATTTACTATTATGTACTTATTCATATTTATTATTTTTTATTCATGTATTATTGTTTGCTTATTGAAATTTACTGATTATTATTAAATTGTGAAGCCGCTAATCTTAACATAGGATTGTCTTAGTGAGATAAATGGCTAATGTTTTTGTTTTCATAATTAAATTTAAGAATAAATAAAAAAAAATTAAAAAAAATCTTTATTTATTAATTAATGTTATATTAGGAGCAATCGATCGTTTGTTAATTTCTAATTGTTGAAGTGAATTAAATCTTAGGCCCTTTCTTTCTATATGCAAGGGTTTAGGTTTGTTGTTGTCAAGCGGGACATGATTATTTACTATAATATGTTCTGCGAATTTTGAAGATGAGCTTTTATTTTTATTACATCTTATGTGTTCTTTGAATCTAGTTGAGAAAGCCCTTCCCGTCTGCCCTATATAGGTAGCGTTGCAGTCGGCGTGGTCCATTTTAATTCGACTATGCGACTATAACTTAATAGTTTACAATTTTTACTTTTTGAGTTTTATATTCTTGTTTATATTTTTATTCGTTCTAAAAGCAATATTTTAACCACCTTTTTTAATTTCTTTTGCAATTTTTACAGGTGTTGATTGGACCGAGAAATTCCGGACATGCAAATTTTTCTAGATGTCTTCTCTCCGCATTGTGCTGCCCTAGTTCTGTGGAAAATGTTTGGAAAAAAAGCATCTTTCCATCATTTAATTTCCTCGGCTGTATCCTCTTTCATTTATGAGGTCCTAAATTCCTGTGGGAAGATATTTGGAAAGAGAACATGTTACGTATTAATTAATTAATTAATTAATTATATTTTGACCAGTAAGCATTAATTTATTCCTTGTTAATGTACCTTCTTACATTATTCCATTAATTGACTCTTCGCAGGTTTATATTTACAAACTCAATAGAATTTAGAAATGAAGTTGGATGCGGAGATGTATGAATGTGCAGGAAGCAAGGGAGGTGTGTTTGCATGGACACGGGTGTAGAGCTCTCCTATTTTCCTACCCCGATAGGGCGATGGTGTGTACGTATATATAGGTATATATTTTATTATTATTTCAGGTTTTGACGGCCTCCATTGCCGAGGGGTGAGGCTCTCGACTACGAATCCGAAGGTCGCGGGTTCAAATCCCGGCGTGCGCAAGTAAATTTTATTTAATTAATTTGTGCTGTTTCACAATTAATTAATTTAAAATTAATATGTAGTATATTTGCTCAAGTTTAAGAGTGGGGGATACTCTCAGTATCGCCCTGGTGAAAGACTACCATTCAGAATTGAAACCTTGCTTGCAATGGCCTGTAGCCGTGTTTGGTGACCAAATTTGAATAGCTAGGTATTTTCCCACCCTCCTTTCCCCCTTCTCAATACCTTCAGCCTCACAACATCCCCTAATTGGGGATGCCAGTCTCACTGGCTCTAGACGGTTGGGGGCAGTTGGGATTCTTGTGCTGTATTCATATTTAAAAAAATATATCTGTCAGAAACATAATACGAAAAAGTTGGTATTCGATGAGTGACTTTTGAGTTCATGGAGGTGATATCAATAGAGGCAATATGTTTGAAAGGTACTCTCCAGTGACTCTTAAGTTCACGGAGGTGATATAAAGAGAGGTAATATGTTTGATAGGTACTCTCCAGTGACTCTTGAGTTCATGGAGGTGATATAAATAGAGGTAATATGTTTGACAGGTACTTTCCTGTGACTCTTGAGTTCACGGAGATGATATCAATAGAGGTAATATGGTTGATAGGTGCTCTCCAGTGAGTGTTGAGTTCACGGAGGTGATCTCAACAGAGGTAATATGTTTGATAGGTACTCTCCAAGTAAGAATGCCCCTTTCTAAGCGAGGACTTAACACCGTGTTACTGTTACACGATGATGTACATTTATTTTACTGTGATGTTGTATAATGTTTGATAGATATTTAATATTATATTTGTATAAGGAAGAAATATTACGTTAGATTTTTTTTATGTCATTGTAGTAGTCTTCAAAAATATTGAACTTTTTTTTATAATTATGTATGATATAAAGTAAAACGAATTTTGAAAATATTATTTTTATTTAAAAAAAAAATAGGATTTATTTACAAAACGCGTTAATTATTTTATTTCTTTTCTAATGTAAGTAGTACCAATTTTATTTCTTTTATTTCCAGATCTCAATTTTCCATTTCCACGGCATGTTTTTGTTTATCCCTTTCATTATTTTGCTTCAAGACAATTATTTCTATCCAAATATTCGCAGCCTTCAGCTGTATTAAATCCGTGGAAGTGGATGGCCTAGATTGTGTTGGAGGACTGTTTGTTTGAAGTCTTGCGAATATCTGGAACAAGAATACCCATCTTAATACATTCTTCACTTCATTCCATACATCGTCTTATATATGCTTTTCTGTTGTTCATAAAATGATAACATTTTCTATTTGCTTTTTTTTTATTTATCAGATTAATTAAAATTAATTCTAATTCAGATTCATTTATTAAAATGGATCCACTTACTTCTTGAAGGAGTTTCTGCTGCCAAGTCATCTCGGTTAATATCGTCTGGTATGTCGACATCAATTACTGATAGTTCATAGAGTTGCTGACATGTTGCATCCATCTCAGTAATTACTTCTGAAACCAAATAATAACGACTTGTATATGGGATCTGACAAAAGAACAATTTCCTGTTTAAAAACAATAAAAACAGTTGTTCGGGTTAAGGCTTTTACGGGACATTTGCTCACACAACATATTCATAATACCTACATATTAGTAAATATGTGTAAAACTAGAGAATTTCTTACCTGAACCCAAAGCTCCTGTACAAGTAAAAATGTTTCGGCCCCTAATATCACATTGTTTGATGTGGGGGAAAAGATAAATAATATTAATATAAAAACAAAGCACACTTGTTTCTTGAAAACATTACCTTTATTAAAATTCAAATACATAAATAACTCTTTGTCATATTCACTTCCCCACAATGTATAACTGTTTGCAAAACATGATGTAATAATCAGACAACAATATTTATCACACCGTTTACCTCTTGGGGTGGGCAAGGGATAATTAGGGCCCCTGGCTCCTGGCACATCTCTACTGCATCAGACGCACTCTACTATATAAAATTATTTCCTTCAGAATATTACATATTTATGTGAACTTACAAATTTCCATCATAAGTTGATGGTATCATCACAATGGACTCCTTCATAACACTCGAAACTCATTCTGTAGTGCCGGACATTGGCGGAGGAGGAGGTCCACAGCCTTTTTTATGCAGCAATTGTGTTTGCCTTCCATCTTCCTAAAATACACAAAAACATAACCAGAGCGACTGACAAAATCGGAGATACCATAAAATGGGCACTGATTGTATTACCTTTCTAGCAAGCCGCTTTATATACTCAATTGCTTCGTTGTCCGAAACACATTTGTTGACGCATCGAACTCGTTGTCAAAATAGTCTAGCCTTTTCCTTCTCATTTATTGAAATCTTATGTGTAATTAAGATTAAATTCAGTTTAAGACTAACCCCACGATTATCAAAATAAATGCCTTATAGTAACTACCTAAATTGCTTTTCAGTTCCTAACCTTTTTGCGTTATTCTTATAATTATAACCCACTGCACTAGGTATCGTCTTATCAAACAATACAACGCCAGTATCACAAATCTAGGGATATTTTTTTCCGTAACAGGGAGTTTCTATTTTTTGACATGGCAACGCTGAGTCGATGTCTTCTTTACCTAACCTCACAACGCAGTGATTGTTGCTCCGTATTTCTGACGTATTATATAATAAACTACAAAATAATTGTGTTAAATATATACAACTTGAGATTATTTCCATGACCATCACTTTGTCACAGGAAAGTTTTTAAAATTCAAGCGCTTCTACTTTTCTTGTGACGTCTCTTCTGCACTTTGGAATTAACCGCCGTTTCACTTTGTACGTAAGTAGGTTCTTGCTTTATTGACTAAGTAATACATAAGCTCCTTAATTGATGCTTGTTTATTGTAAGAGTATAACGCCTTACTCCTGACTTGACAGGTTTTCATAGCATTCGCGATATAGAGGCTAACACATGACAGACGAGAGTACGCGAGTTTGTTCTTTGTTGATTTACGGCCGTTATCACATGTTAAATCAAGCGATTAGTTAGTTCATCTAATCTTTACCCAGTAGGAAAGATGTATCGCGATTCCATTAAATGTATTTCACTATCGTAATATACTTTGTTTTGCATTTGCTCTCTGTGTCAATAATATACGTCAACAAGTGTGTTTTATTTTAAGCTCTTTAAATCTATAAACAAATGTTGTTTATTTTAGGTAAACATAGTGTGTGTACTTCATATAATATGAGACAACTGGTTCGACCCACGCAAAACTACACCAACGTCAAATTGACAGTTCTGTACTTTTATCGTTTTACACTGTGGTATTTTTCGTTCCAGTTTCTACGGAATCTGAATGATAAAATCAACGTATCCTCTTTTTGGTATCGATTTTTCCTACAATTTAGCGCGCTTTCTTTGAAAGCTGCCATTGTTTTACGTAACTGTAATTTCATGTATTTTGTGGAAATGTTGCGTGTTTATTTCGAGATGTCTTTAAAACATTGTTAAGAAGATTCAAGCTAGACTATACTGGGTTTATTGCGTGAACGCATGATTCGGTATATACTTACATTTAAAAAAAATTACATTATATGAAGGTGTTTTTTGACGACCAAGAACCCACCCCTACCAAAATATTTTTTCTACTTTAATATATACCTGCAGATGTGTATGAAAATTATGTTCAAGTGTGTAAAGCAAGGTATTTTATATGGGGTCTGATATGGTTTTTATATGGGGATCGGTACGAAAAAACGCATCGAATAATTATTTGTGTAAACACTATACAATCTTATGTAAATTACGCCCCCTGAGACCTAATGTTTTTTTTTCAAAAGAAAGTACTTTTTCAAATAACTCTACCAAATACTGTAAAGTATCAAATATCTACAACCACTGCAGTTATATTTAAGGTCTTAGACTTTCGTTTTTTAGCTATTTTCGTAAAAACTTGCTTTTTTGTTGCCAAATGACGTTTTTGTGAATTGTACCGTCTTACCAGATTCCATCTAGATGTTATCCAAATTCTCTGTGCTTTATAATTTGTATTTATAAAAATTATAATACCTCAATCGTAATTTGTTTCGGGGAAATGATTTTTTGACATTGTCCATCGGATTGGCCGCCGTTCAAAGGATACAATTTGTATCATTCCGATGTGCAATTCCGGCGCACTAGAAGTTAACTATAATTCCTGTAGGTCACATTTGTGAAGCAAACATTCCGTCGTGTCTCTCTTCTGTCGTGTCGCTGATAAAAGCGGCTGTTTATTGCAGAGTTTATAATAAATTCATATATTCTGTAACGCGTTTTCGTGAAAAACATCAGCCCAAGGACGCTTTATCCGCCAGGGCTTAAGCTTTTCGATAAATGATCCCTTCGTAGCGCTTTAATAACCACTCGTATTGAACTAAGTAATTAATGTTTTATTATGGAGCTACTTTATTTTCAGCACAGAACAATTGCCATCACATAACAGGACGCTTATCATTCTAAACTGTCCCCTTACAGTGCCAGACACTCGGTTACCTGAACCAACATTATTGCTCCTAACGTATTAATATTTAATATTATTTTGTAACCCTAAGATGTATTTTGCAGTATAATCAACCATAATGAATAACTGTTGATAGATTGTATTAATATTTTTGACTTAGAAAGCAATATTGTTACGAATTTGTATTGGGAAATTCGGAGTCCTGCACCGTAAATCGCGTTATAATTTGGTACCGTAAAGGAAGTGTTAACGAAACCATTAAAATATCAACGATGAGCGACGACCTTATCTTTAACGTAATAATCAGCAAGTCTTCACAATGTATCAATGTGTTGTTATTTTGTTATTCCAGGTAGCTTTATTATGGAGACTGTTCCCATCAAGGCAGAACCGGATCCCCGAGAAGAGGTAGGAGGGGGAATTCCTTACACGGAAATAGACGTATACCTGCCGGATGTTAAAAAGGAATCCTTAGAGCACTATGAAAGTATTGCCCGGACTGCAGGTAAAATCGAATTTTGTTTCGTAGAATTCCTTTTAGTAGTTTTCTGTTTTCATTATACCTACCTACTTATTGAGCTTTCACCCC
The DNA here is from genome assembly GCA_022606495.2 of Halesus radiatus. Lineage (NCBI taxonomy): Eukaryota > Metazoa > Arthropoda > Insecta > Trichoptera > Limnephilidae > Halesus > Halesus radiatus. Next base: position 23,594 of record JAHDVE020000604.1, on the reverse strand, counting down.
TATTTTTCAGACTTAATAACGGACCTGATGGCGCATCCGGCAGAAAAGCCTTATCCGTGTTCCCGTTGTTACTACTCCAGTTCATGCAAATCAGCGTTAGCACAGCACTTCCGCATCCATACTAGAGAAAAACCTTTCTCGTGTTCCGACTGTAACTATTCTAGTTCTCAAAAGGGGAATTTAAAAATTCATATGCTTACCCATACTGGAGAAAAACCTTTCTCGTGTTCCGACTGCAATTATTCATGTTCTCAAAAGAGAATTTTAAAACTTCATATGCTCACTCATACCGGAGAAAAACCTTTCTCGTGTTGCGACTGCAACTTTTTATGTTCTCGAAAGGAGAATTTAAACATTCATATGTTCACCCATACTGGAGAAAAACCTTTCTCGTGTTCCGACTGCAACTATTCATGTTCTCAAAAGAGATCTTTAAAACTTCACATGCGTACCCATACTGGAGAAAAACCTTTCTCCTGTTCCGACTGCAACTATTCATGTTCTCAAAAGGGAAATTTAAAAATTCACTTGCTTACCCATACTGCAGTTGAGAAAAACTTTTTTCGTGTTCCAACTGTAAATACTCACGTTCTCAAAAGGGATCTGTAAAACTTCACATGCTTACTCCTACGGCGGTTTGCTCCCTCGTGTTGAAGGCTGCGAGGCTTTGTAAAGAATTCAGCTATTTTGGAGCGCATAAGTCTCTATGTTCCCGTTGACTATATAAGACAGCGTTGTCATAGATTATTCTATCTTCCTGCCTGTATGACCAACCTGCCAATGGTTCTCCCGTTGGAGAGGAGTATATTGCTCCTGAATAAAAATTCACAGGATATGGATATATTTTGCATCAGTGAGGAGAGATTAAAAGGGATATCCTACTGATTCTTGAAAGAATATCTCTTTGCGATCTTCACCCCTGAATTAAAAAAAAAAAATAAAAAATCATTATTATTTTATTTTTTTTCGTAAATTTTGCAAATCTTTTTGTTTCACATATATTCAGTAGATACAAGTAATTTCTCACACGCAATTAATGTATAATATGTTCGTTATGTATAAGAAATTAAATAAAAATATTATTATTATTAACTCGTAGGAAATGGTGTATTAGGTATGAAATTAAATTTTAATATGTATCGACATATAATCGCCTTAATATTAAAGAATATTTTTTTGTTTTGTAAATTCAAAAGTATTAACATGCTTCTGGAATGTTTAGAAAGATGAGGAAGTTGTTATACTTGAGGTTTGTAATTTCATTCCCTTTGTGTTTTGTGGATTCATTGATACTTATTTAATTTGTTAGAGCTTGTTTATGCAATCTACAGATACATATTAGGATTGAGATGCTGGTCACTTTTCAATTGATGTCGACTAAGAAGAGCATACACATCTGGGAACATATGTTTTAATGCTTCCGTTTGTTTATATTGGGACTTATTGGGACCAGCGGCCGACAGCTGTGGTGAAGTAGGTAACTTTCGTTTGCGTGTCGTAGGTAGGTATAATTTGTACTGCACTGGGTGTTGGCCCTGATATGTAGTTAATGTGTAAATTTGTACATATTTAGATTATGTTTGGATTTGATGTACAGCTGTTTGTCACCGAGTGTAAACAGATAAACCTGCTTAACCTTCGTTCCTCAGGAATATGGTTATTTATTGGAGTGGGTTTGTTGAGTAAACAAAATAAGGATATTATAATTAACGTGATCCAGTTTTGTAGCATAAACAGAGGGTAGGTCGTTGACATTGCCTTCTTTTCCAAGATAAACAAAGTTAAATCATTTTATTTGACCCACATTGAAGGAATGTGCTTGTTTACTTCATATGTGGAGGACGTTTTTGATTCGGGTCATTCAAATTAGTAACGATTTTTGAAAAGGTGAAAAACGTTTATAATTTTTTAATGAGTTAAGTATGGAAAAGCATACATATGTATTTTGTATGCATATAAGATTGTACATATGACATAAACCAATTAAATGTGTTTGAGTGTAATAATATAACCTGTCAGGACCCGTCAGCACTATTGTTATTAATCAGTTTCAGCTATTGAGCTATACAAATGGAGTAAACATCAACGTTAGAAATATGGGCTAGACAAATGAGGCCAATTGGCTACATTGAGATAACACGGGCTTCAGTCGATTACAAGCGCTCGACGGGTATGGATCTTCAAAGATTACTGCGAAATGCCTAAATGACTGCACAAGTCGTTCTGGAAAAATAGAAAAATCAATGGTGTGACCTTACGTCGGTTTTACCGTAATCAATGTACTGTAAATTGTCCTGTTTTTCACCAAAAAACTCTAAGAGCATTTCGAGTTAGTAAGTAAGCCTAAGTAATAAACTCTATTATTTTTAATTGTGTACCTTGAGGATGCTTGTATTAAGCGAAACCTATAGGTCTTAATAAAAATTTAATAAATTTCGTGGTTATTGACAAAATGATATGTTTTAATTCAAATTTATATATATATATGCACGAATATAAAATGTATCCTGTCCCGATCCTTTCTTTCCCTCTCCCCTTCCTTCGTATTTGGTTTTTTTTCCTTATCTCGTTAGCTTCATAATTAAAACATTTGTATGTAACCACTGTTAGCACAAGAAACTTTGTTGGCTTACCTTTTATTAAACTTCCTTCGTATACATATATTTGCGTTAAAAGCTGTTTATTTCTTACAAATAAATAAATTTTATTAATTGTTTAAAGGATCCTGACGTTGCATTTCTTAATTATTTTTGCCACTGATGTGATATGATACTATAAACTATATCCTATCTCACCTGTCAAACTTAACGCAATTGTCGTTTCCTCGTGCAATGTCAACTAATTGCACTGTTTACTTTATATCAGAGTCTTTATATAATGTACATTTATTCTGGGCATCTTCATATATTACCTAATATACTACCCACATACTCCTCTTATCTGTGGATATCTACCTTACAGGTTTGTGCTAATTAATTGTATCAAATGAACCTCTGGATTTCTTTTGTTAACACATTTTACTTTCGTCTCAAGCTGGCAGCTGTTTTTCCAATGTTCACGTAATTTTCAGCTAGTTTCCAACGTCGTTGATGTTTTCAATACCCCCTTTTTTGCAATTTTCGTATCGATTTCCCTGAATCACCCCCGTAAATGGGCATCTTAATTGCTTTTCTTATATCTACCTCCAGATCGTGTCCCCTTCACCGAGAAATCTCATTGGTATTTGATTGATATTTGCCTTTTATCATAAAATCCGTCACAAATGTTTATCGTTCATTCTGATTATTTTAAAGATTTGGATTTATGTAAACAACTCGTATCTCGCTGTGTAAAATTAATTTGCCTCTTTATTGTCTATCGGTGTCGACAACTCTCGAACTGGCGAAGAATTAATTGGATTTACCCCAATCTATTTTCTAGTGTACCTTATGTTATTAAAATTTTCTACAACTTTGAATTTTATATCCGAAGTATGTTGTTTTTCTTTACCCTTACATTTCCCTTTCGTCGATTCCTATGTCAATTTATACCCGAGAACACGTATAAACAGTTGTGTTTCATTTAATTCGGAATATCTACGTCTGTCAAATAGATGAAATCACTCTCCAATTGCTCGTTTATTCCGTCTACTTAACACTTAGTGTTTTCGGAAATTTCTGATGGCCAAGACACGTCGTATTGAGTGATGTGGTCGCAGATTTAAAAGACATGTGGACATCGAAAGAAAAAAAAAAGTTTTTTTGTTAAATTTGAAGTAAGTCATATTTAATAATGTTATTAAGTTCTGCAAGTATTTGAGCTTTTTTTCAGCCAGAAATCTGTAAGAGTCGGTTAACATGTAATATGTAGAAGTTTAATATTTAGATTGTTACTTTTATTGCGAGTATGCGAGCAAAGTTTTAAAGATTTCCTTCGGAAACTTGATTACTGCAGTAGGAACAAGAAAAGCGTGTTTCTCTAGTATGGGTAAGCATGTGAAGTTATACATTTTCTTTTAAAGAATATCAGTAGTTACAGTCGAAATACGAGAAAGGTTTTCTCCGGTATGAGTAAGCATGTGACGTTTTAAATTTACCTTTAAAGAACATGAATAGTTACAGTCGGAACACGAGAAAGATTTTGCCTCCGTATGGGTAAGTATGTGACGTAATAAATATACCTTTTTCGAACATGAATAGTTACAGTTGGAACACGAGAAAGGTTTTTCTCCAATATGGGTAAGCTTGTGGCGGTTTAAATGTCCCTTTCGAGAAGTAGAATAATCACAGTCGGAACACGAGAAAGGTTTTTCTCCAGTATGGGTAAGCATGTGAAGTTTTAAAGATCTCTTTTGAGAACATGAATAGTTGCAGTCGGAACACGAGAAAGGTTTTTCTCCAGTATGGGTGAGAATATGAATGTTTAAATTCCCTTTTCGAGAACATGAAAAGTTGCAGTCGCAACACGAGAAAGGTTTTTCTCCGGTATGAGTGAGCATATGAAGTTTTAAAGTTCTCTTTTGAGAACATGAATAATTGCAGTCGGAACACGAGAAAGGTTTTTCTCCAGTATGGGTAAGCATATGAATGTTTAAATTCCCCTTTTGAGAACAAGAATAGTTGCAGTCGGAACACAAGAAAGGTTTTTCTCCAGTATGGGTGAGCATGTGAACTTTAAAAGTTCTCTTTTGAGAACATGAATAACTGCAGTCAGAACATGGATAAGGTTTTTTCTCAGGTTGGGCCAGCAGGTTCGTAATTAAATCTGAAAAGATAGTGGATAAAGCTCAATAAGAAGGTACATAGTGAAAACAGAAAAATACTAAAATAAATAAGAAATATAAACCACAATTTACCCAAGGGCCGGGTAGTTCTTTGAGAGTGCTCTAAGCATTCCTTTTTAACGTCCGGCAGGTCTATGTCTATTTCCGTATGAGGAATTGCCCCTCCATCTTCTTCTCGGGCTCCCAGTTGAGCCTTGAATGGAACAGTCTCCACATTAATGTTACCTGGAATACCAAAATAAAAATACATTTATATTTCTGAAGACATGGTGAGTATTACATACGTTAAAAATTACTTTTTTGGATGACATAATATCGTTTAACTAAGCAGCAGTAACTTTGGACAAATTTCAATTGTGGTAAAATAATATAATAAAATTAAAATTAAAAGATCTATCGAAGAAGGTATTCACTTTGTGGCTTCACATTATAATAAATAAATAAATGAAAAATTTCTTTTGTTTTAAGTCACTTTATTTTATTTGTATTTATTTATTATCGACTGGTTTCAAATTATCATTACATATCTTTTTTATTTACACAAAAAAAAACAATGAAAAAGTCCAGATAAACTACTTTATTGTAGTTTGTCTAAACGGGAGCTTGTTATTTAAAACTCAATATTTACATGCAAGGTTACAATATATATGTCTATATAAAATAAAAACATATGTAACAAACTTAAATCAAGATTCTTATACAAAAAATTTTCTACAAACATTTATTAAAAAAATAAAAACATAAACGAAAGCAACAAATCATACATAAAATAGTATTTCCTTATTATCTAATACAAATAGCTTCTTTTTAAATTATAAGATCTTAGTTACCATTAAAGATATCATTGAAAAACAACGAAGGGGGGAATTAAAATTCAAGACTTTATAATGGTTTTCATTTCCAAGTGATTGTGATGTTTTTAGCGAAATCATTCTATATTCGAGAACCATCAAACAGACTGTCTAGTTTCTAAAAGTAATGGAATGGTTAACTCCGGATCATATGAAATTACTACAAATTTAACCTTTAGTTTGACCTTTGTGATATACGTTATGCAACTTACTAGTTGGCTGAACACTCTCGGCATACTGCAAACATTCCTTCTTTACATCCGGGAGGTCGACTTCTATATCCGTATACGGCATTTCACCTGCGCCTTCTTCCTGGGACCCTGGTTCCGTCTTGATGGAAACACTCCTTGGGTTGGGAAGATCCATTGCACTGCTGTGATAGCGTCCTGTTATGTGATGGTAAATGTTATCACCTTAAAATAAAGTAGACCTGTAAGACAACATTAATATATTAGTCCAATTTGAATGGTTATAAAGGAACAACTAAAAGACAACAGATGGAATAAAAAACTTAAGACCAGCGGTTAAAGCGACCTTGAGGTGATTTTTGTACTTGTGATGAGTTTATTATGAAGTTTGCAATAAACTGACACTGTTATCAATTAACCGTTAGAAGAGTGACCTCTCAGTTAAGGACTTTAAAAACATTATAAGTTAAAAGTAATACATATTAACATAACTTCACTACATACATAATACAATATTACCTAATTACAATATTCTTATCTTATATTATTACTTACACTGTATATTATATTGCTACATATTATTTAAATATCTAACATATTATTCCTATAATATAAATGGTTATTTTGCTCACTTATTTTGAGATTAAACACATTTAAAAAAAATTGATATACCCATTGGTATTACATACATGGCTGAATTCACAGACATACTTATTCTTAAAAACATTTGCTTCTTAATTCCTAGTAATTCCCCCTTGACTAGATAGACCTTACACAAATTGAACAATAGGCTAGCAGCGTGCATTATTGACGGGTCGGAAGACATCGTAAAGTTACCACTCTTAACTATTATTTTAGAGTGTCGGCAGAAAATGACAAAGAGCCGTTCGACCCAAGCGTCGTAGTAATAATAATCCCAATAGGACATAAGCTGCTGCCGATGCAAGACAATAGACGTCATTAAACCGACCCTTGAACGGGCCGGGCTGAAATTCCGCAAAGACCGTGGAAAAAGGATCTCGTTTTATTGAGACATAATATTGGACTTCAGGAAATATTTCATTATTAACTTTACAATTATTTAGCTAGATATAATAACATCATTGTATGCTAAGATTAAGCTATTTCTTTTTTTTAAATGCCTATGTTGAATATGTTGCTCATACCTAAAATAAAACCTTAGAGATAATTACGGATAAGTTACAGAACGGACCTAACGGCGACATCTAGTGATCAAACTAGGTAATAGACGCGCTAGCGCCAGGGGACCGTTGCAACGTTTCCGTCAACGGAGAAGGGGAGAACGAGATCCCTACAGATGGTTACCGGCAACAGGAGCTTTTGACGAGAGGGCAGTTGTCTTTACGTCTCCACTCCAGGAGGAAGTCCGAGTTCCTCCGTTCGGAAATGTACCGTAGAAGCCGAGCGAGTCGACCCCACGCTTAGTCCCTACTCCCGACCCGGAGGTACTTGGATATCTTGTGCGAACGCGAGGACTCTGCATATCAAACCGCTCTCTAGACCCTTGATAGATATCAGAAAAGGGAAGTGCCTTTAAACTCTTGTTATAAATCTCCCACCTTGTCACCCAGTGAATACTCGAACTTTCACGTAATATTACACCTAAAGATAAAGACTTTTACGTAGGATAACTAAGACTTCCCCGTATAATTAAGCCAAGTGAATCTCTAGTTTTAAGAATCAATTTTCGTAGACTTAAGCAAATGAATCGCTAATTTTAATAAGAAAGACTTTCACGTAGAATTAAGTACTGGACTCTCTAATTTAAATGATATTTTGTACCTAGTTAAAATTAACTTTAGATTAGTCTAACCCCACGAATAGAACAATAAATGTCTTATAGTAATTACCAAAAGCGAGTTTTAGTTCCTACCTTTTTGCGTTATTCCTAGAGATATAATATTACCCAGCTAATTAGTAGCGTCTTACCAAATTGTTTTTATTCCATTCTTGGGCTATCGGGAAGTAGATTTATATATATATATATATATATAAAGTACACCTTCATGGCCTATTCTTCTTTTACCACCTTCAGTCTTAACTGCATTCGAATAACATATTATGTTGCCTTATGGATTGTTCGTGTAATTGTGATGTCTTTATAAATGATGGGTTCGTGTGTATAAGTCTGTTTTGTATTTTGTAGATTAATAGGCACATATTAGATTCGCTCAGTTTTTTGATTTTCAGCAAGTTCATTTATTGGTACGGTTTATTTGTGGGGGTATCACGGAAATAATTAAAACGAATATGTGTAAATTATTCAATTATGCAATGCATGTGTTTCCCCATATTCATATTAGGTGGGACTAGGATTTGAACTAAAGTATAGCCCTTCTTTACTTGTGCTGGTAGAAGCTAAGCTATTCTACCAAATAAGCCAAAAAATAGTGGGATGATTTTTTCTTTTAGACTTTGGAGAAATAATGGCAAAGTTTGCTTCGCAAGTATGGCATACAGAAACTAAAAGGGGCCCAGAGAGAGCTCGAACTTGCCTCATCGTCTTCTGTCATTCGTTTTCATACAAGGCGTGTGAGAAGGTAAATGTTTATTCGATGATGGTCGATGACGCACGTACGAGCTCTCTCTGGACCCATTTATGTTAAACGGTGCACTTTCAGTTAAGTGAGTTTAGTGAGTCATTCTCGTGTATTGAGCCACATATTAAATTATGAAGTACAAATTAGCTCTGTAAATGTATCCCTAAACTAAACAATATTGAATGAATAGTAAATGTTTTGTTTACACCACTATTTAATATGTTAATTACAATATGAGGGAAGCTTTGCTTCTGAAACATGTTGATATCTATATACTGAAAGAAGCTTTAACAGAACATTTAAAATTCACTTAACTGAAAATGACACCGCAAAGTGAATTTATACTCATTGAATAGGTACACAATATTGGTTTTCGAATTTAAAGGCGAAAATAAAACACATTTGTTGATTATTATTGTCTATTATTGACACTAAGTATAAATAATGCCACGATGATGTAATAATTATATTTACTGAATGGAATCGGGTTTACTCTTTCTATCAGGGTCGAGATCAGATGAACTAATTGCTGTGTTGTAGTGTGCAACAGATACAGTAAATCCAAGCTGTCAGATGTTGACCTGGGGCGCTATTCCCGTTCTTTTTAAGGAAGATTCCTTACGTTTTTCCTTAGGGTTAAAGTCTTCTTGATTAACTGCGGAATTCCGGTGAGACATCATAAATAAATTGTCAAGAGAGTAAAAAGATACTAAATAAATTGTCAAGAGATTATTTGAAAACACAAATTGATTAAAAATCTTGAAGTAACATGAGATTTTAAACTAAAACTTTTAAAAACAATTACATTATGTTATAATTCATTTTAATACATTTTAAATTTATTTTTAAATACGATAAGTAAGCCTTTTAACGAAAAATCACGTTTTATAAAAAGGTACCTACCTCATTAGATAGTAATGACCTTTTTTGTCATTACTATCAAGGCCCGACTAGTATTCCTGCAGCTACCCTGAACGGTGTGATCCTGAAGGTGACTGAAGAAACCAAATACCTAGGACACATATTCACCAGTACTCTGGTGGATGATGATGACATTGATAGGCAAAGACGAGCTCTCAGCGTAAAATCGAATATGCTCAGTAGAAGATTTCGCCTTTGTAGTACCGCTGTGAAAAGGACTCTATTCCTTGCCTTCTGCGCAACGTTATACATCTGCGAACTCTGGGCAAACTACAAAAAGAGTAGTATGGAAAGACTTCGTGTACTGTATAATAACGCCTTCTGCATAATGTTTGGCCTCCCCAGATACTGCAGCGCTTCCAGTATGTTCACGGAGGGGCGAGTTTCCGGTTTTGCAGCCCTTATAAGATCCAGGGTGGCTGGAATGAGGGAAAGAATAAACAGCTCCAGGAATATCCTCATCATGGAAGCCCGCCTCAGTCCAGCCTCCAGCATCGACGCATACTGGACAAATATATTGGCCCCTCACAATATAAATGCCGCAGCACCTTAAAGGATTTATTTTCATATACTTATTTAGTAAATTTTTTTTTTTTTTTAATTATTTTTTATTATTATTTTAATTTTTGTTTTATGGGTGATGTATCACCTTATACTACTGTCTTATAATTATTTTATTCTTTTTAAAACTCTTGTACATATTTTGTATATTTTTCATAACTATTGCATGTATATTTTATATGAAATGTGTGGGACTGCACTAACCTCCCCACATACCGGAATAAACATTTATTATTATTATTATTATTATAAGGAAAAGGTTAAGGAATCTTCCTTAAAAAGAACGGGAATAGCGCCCCTGGTTGGTGTTTGGTAGCTCCATGTTACATCGTGAATGCTGTAAAACTGTTCGATTAAGAAATAACCAATATGTTACGATAAACAAGCACCATTAATCTGTTACTTAGTCAATGAAGCAAGATTGGATGAACTAACCAATCGCTTGGTTTGACGTGTGGCAGCGGAGGTAAATCAACATAGAACAAACTCATGTACTCTCGTCTGTCACGTGTTAGAGTTGTTGAGTAGCTCAATATATGTTATATCGCGAATGCTGTGAAAACCTGTCAAGCCAAGAGTAAGGCGATATACTCTTACAATAAAGAAGCATCAATTAAGGAGCTTACGTGTTACTTAGTCAATACTACTTACGTACAAGGTGAAGCTGCGGTTAATTGCAAATTGTTGAAGAAACGTCACTCGAAAAGTAGAAACGCTTGAATTTTAAAAACCTTACTATGACAAAGTGATGGTCATTGAAATAATCTGAAGTCGTATAAATTTAACACAATTATTGTGTAGCTTATTCGATAATACTTCTGAAATACGGAGCAACAATCACGGCGTTGTGAGGTTAGGTGTAAAGGAGACATCGAATCATCGTTGCCATGTCAAAAAATAGAAACTCCCCGCTCCGAGAACTAAAAAATCCTTAGATTTATGACAGTCGCGTTGTATTGTCCAATATGCCAATACGTATCGTATACGTATCGTAATGGAGGACTGAACAAGCCGAGCAATTAAACTCACGACGCCTGGGTGAAACCCAAACGCGATGCCAACTCAGCCACAGACCGGTCCCAATAGATAACTCTTAAACTCTTCCAGCATATTGACTCTTACTCCCATCTTTTATTAGTTTACTTATTAAGATTCTGTATGTTACTTTGTTAAACGCCTTACGGAATACAGTATATATGGAGTTAGTTGGATGTGACCCATTCATGTCATTAATAGTTTCATTCTAATACAATATCAAATTAGAATGAATTGATCTACCTTTAATTAATCCATGTTAAAGGGGTGAGATAATTCGTTTGATTCTGGATATCAACTTATCTAGTAGTAGACTTTCAAAGAGTTTTAGTAAAGTAGACGTTACGCATATTGGCTTAGAATTTGGTACTTCGTTCATTTCCGTTTCGTTTCCAACGAACAACCCCCTACATTATTAACATAATTACCTCTAGTTAATCCCAAGAACAGAGCCATATCTCTAACTTCAAGAATGTTTACATTAGAACAATTATTTTCGGAATTCATATTACACCAATCGTAATGTGGCAGGTTGTAGTCGCCAACAAGAAGTCATTTATTTTAGTGTTTGGGAATTCGGCACAAATAGATTCGACCTCGTCACAGTGATTGCTGTAGCATGGAACATCAGAGTTTGGGGTAAGTGCACACATCCCACTTATGAAGATTTAGAAGCGATAAATACTCTGTAATAAATTCTGTAACAATTTTATAGACACCTAGAAATATAAATAATTGAAGAAATAAAATCGCAACACTGAGATGTTTTCATAAACACAAAAATATTTTCTAAATTCCGTTGTTTCTATGGATAAACCTCACCATCATGCGTGCTTGCTGTCACTTTTTTAACGGTTATGATATTTTGACTACTAGTTTGACCGTTTTTAAACCTTGGACCAAAACATTCACACTTTCTCTCGTTATAAAGTTAGTGTAAAACAGAAATACCAGATCCTTACGTAAAAGCATGGACTCCACCACTATCAAGTTGGAACCCGACACAACTGCGGAAGAGAGTGTCGCTGTGACGTTAACAGAAATCGATATAGAGTATATAGACCATCCCTTTATCAAGGAAAAATGCTCGGAATCCATTTGCAACAATATTTCAGGTATTTCGTTCAGTTTATTAATATGTTGTTGCTTATCTAACTGTTATAAAGAAATAAAAAAGCAATTGAAAGCCCTGCAGATTTTTGTGTGGCTGTATCGACATGTTTATGTTCGCATGCCACTCAACTTAACCGAGACTTAAGTAAACAATATTTTTGTATTACTCCATTTGGCTGTTCCCCACATATTATCCTTTTTTCAATAGTTAAAGGTTAGTTAAGGCGGGACGTACACAATGCGGACGTAAGTATTTCTTAATATATAATTTTTTTGTGTTTAATTCGTAGAACTCCATTTATTTTTCTTTCAAATTTTATTTTAAAACAGTGAGTATTTCGATACAATAATTATTTTCAGTTATATTTTGGTTCTGTATTTACTTATTCATTCATTCGATTTAGTAATTCAATTTTTTTTTATAAAGATTTCTTGTTTTCAGGTGAAAGTTGTACAGCGGGGCATTCTAATCTAGAGAGAGTCGCCATCAAATCAGAACCAGGGAATAAAGAAGAAAAAAATTCGTATACAGAAATTGGTTTCGACATTAAAAGGGAATGCTTCGAGCATTATGAAGGAATTCCCCAAACGGCGGGTAAAAGCATTTTTTAAATATGTAATAATTCTTATAATAATTAACATATCCCTTAGGTTCTCTTGAAATAAAATGTACGGGCTACAATAAAAGACTCAATCGCAATCACAGCGCAGCGATCCACATACTACAAGACCAGGGACACAAATAAATATACAAAATTTATCAACATGTTGTTGTTTTGTTCTTCCAGGTAGCTTTATTATGGAGACTGTTCCTATTAAGGCAGAACCAGATCCCCAAGAAGAAGTAGGAGGGGGAATTCCTTATACGGAAATAGACGTTTACCTGCCGGATGTTAAAAAGGAATGCTTAGAGCACTCTGAAAGTATTGCCCGAACTGCAGGTAACATCGATTTTTGTTTCATAGAATTCCTTTAACACGTAATACCCGGAGGTTCAAAATAAAACACATTCGGCGATGGTGGGTCCAGATTGACCCGGCTGAAATGATGAAATTAAAAGGCTTTTTTATGCATTTTTCGTTCATATCCTTACTTTTATATAATATTATGTAAATTCCTCATAAACTCATAACATATCCCTTGTGTTTCTTGTATGAAGATGGAAGTTTTAGAAATTAGTATTCCGTAAATGTTGCGGTTCGTCGATATACAGTAGCGCGGGTATACCATGCGACAGCAAAAGGACGACTGAATCGTCTCGAGACAGCCGCAGCCGGCAGTGCGGGAGGGGGGGGGGAAGGACCCGGTCACAGGAAGTCAGTGGAAGCGAACATTTTTTATTATTTTTAATTGTATATTTATTAACATTTTCGGGAAATCGACGGTGTGCATTTACAAGTATATCATGTATTATTTAAAATACCAGAAATAAAATCACTTATTTAATTCTTCCTTGTTGCTGTACCTCTAATAAAAAGATGTGTAAAAATAAAATAAATTAAATTTATAGCCATATTACATGATGATTGCTTATGCAAATATTAGAAAATATTATATAATGGCGTTCTTATTTGAGTATTTAATTTACTGACACATTAATTTGTCACAATTAAAACCATTGAATGACATACATTTTAGTTAAAAATACAAAAACTTTTATTTTTCAACAAAACAAATTTAAATGAACAATTTTCATTAAAATATTAAAGGAATCCGGAATTTGACAAGTTGATCTGCAACGGATTCACTCAGATTTCCTACACTAACTGCATTATCACTTCCATTTTCACTTTCAGATATTTCCTCTAGTAATATGTCTTCCGGATCACTTTCAAATTCTGGATCCAATGATTCGAATTCCAAGTCGCCATCATCACTGATCTCACTGTTAAGTAGCTTTTCAATCTCATTATCAGCTAAATAATTTTGCCTTGCCATTGCGTTAGTACGGTACGAAATAAAAACAAAGTTATAAAAATATAATCACAATACTAGAAATGCGCCCGAATGGTTCACAACATCTGCGTGTTAAGGACTGCGAGAGACAAAGACGGAAAGATAGAGCGAGAGATATACTGTTTCGTCAGCTGCTCAAATTCAACTGAGACGAGATGGAGATTTTGTGTGTTTTTATAGACAATTATTCTAATAACTTATTTAAAACGTGTCCGATTTTAATCATTTTTGAGTCGAGATGTGGGTAAATATTTGATAAAAGAATAGACCAGAGGAAATTAGCCTAAACGAAATATTTGCTGCAAAATCTTTTATTTAAAAAACACTGGGTCAAATCAGACCCATCACCGGAGTCGAGGTGTTAATTACAATTTTCTGTTTTCATTATAGATACCTACTTATTGAGCTTTAACCCCCTATTTTTCAGATTTAATAACGGATCTGAAGATGCATCTAGGAGAAAAACCTTATTCATGTTCCCATTGTTCCTACTCTTGCTCATGCAAGTCAGCTTTGGCACATCATTTGCGCACCCATACTGGAGTAAAACCTTTCTCGTGTTCCGACTGTAACTATTCATGTTCTCGAAGGGGAAATTTAAACATTCACATGCTTACCCATAGTGGAGAAAAACCTTTCGCGTGTTCCCACTGCAACTATTCCTGTTCTCGAAAGGGAAATTTAAACATTCACATGCTTACCCATACTGGAGAAAAACCCTTTTCTTGTTCCGACTGTAATTATTCATGTTCTCTAAAGAGATCTCTAAATGTTCATATGCTTACCCATACAAGAAAAAAACCTTTCTCTTGTTCCGAGTGCAATTATTCGTGTTCTCAAAATCGAGATTTAAAACGTCATATGCTTACTCATACACGTGTAAAACCTTTCTCGTGTTCAGACTGTAGCTATACATGTTCCCAAAAGGGACATCTAAAACTTCACATGTTCACCCATACCGGAGAAAAACCTTTCTCGTGTTCCTACTGCACTTATTCGTGTTCTCAAAAGAGATCTTTAAAACTTCACATGCTTACCCATACTGGATAAAATGCTGCGATTTATAATTCGTATTTCAAAACCCTTTCGCAACATAATGTCTCTATACTCCCTTTATATCTGCCCTCGCATAGAATATTGGACACCAGCGACAAACTTAGTTTCTTTTGGATTTCATTTAGTTTGAGGTTTTTTGTTTTTAGTTTTTCGGAAAGGCTAAAAATATTTTATCTCTTAGTAAATACATATTTTTTTAATACCGTATACTCGTATTTATTTAATTTTAAAACATGGAATGTTACAAGACTAGACATCAAATGGTATTACAGAATAACATAGCATATATGCATATACATAAAATGCATGGTACAAGCAATTTAAAATAAATTCTTTGATAACTTTTAATTGGATCCCAGGGAGAGGCCTTGCGTTAAATTAATAAAAAATATGGCTAATAAATGAACAATCTAGTTATCTTTGAATATTTTAATATACCATCCAAAAAAATTATCTATGTATATTGTAATTATAAAATTATTATATTCCCTTTACGAAATAAGTTAAATTTGAATGAATATTTCAACACTGAAATTATTGTACCTTTTCTTAGTGTGAAGTCAAGTCGAATATAATTCTTCAATATAGAGTTCACTCACTATAAAATCCACTCAGATTCCGTTGAAAAATTTCCACATAATATCGTTAGATATGAACTATAATCTCGGATTTTCTATTGTAACTATGAATTACTATTAAGCAATTATATTCATCAACTCTTTCAGATAGAAGACTTCTTTCTGATTTAACCTTTATTGTTGAAAAGTTTAATGATATTATGGACAGCCCTGATTTACCTAGCTTAAATAACTTCAATATTCCAACTTGATAAAATTAATTATTCTACCAAAACAATAATTTCAGGACTGAATCATTCAAAAACTCGTTTGTAATAAAAACAATAATAATTGGACGATTTGTATAGCGCCGTTTTTGTGAAAAAATCACCTCAAGGGCGCTCTAGACTAATATAGTTGAAGCTTATTCTTTTTCATATGCAGTAGGTATGTTCAACTGCATGGAATGTAAATACAAGAAGACTAATAAATTAAATGACGTTTCTAGAGCATAAGCATGAGTTAATGTGCTGTGTGTTTTGTATATTCGACTTTGTTGTAAATTATATTGAATTACGCAATGTTATTGCTGAATTTGTTTGCGAGACATTGTAAATATTTTGCTGTCGTGTTTTGTGAATACGATCTGTACTATCGACTTAAGTAATATAATTTGTTTTTCACCTGTGTCACTATTTTAAGTTAAATTTTATAATAAAATATGTAAAGGCATACAATATAATAACTAATTTAAAATTAAATGTAAATACTTGTACCTAAATATTTAAAATAAACGTGTGAACTTCTGTTTTATTTTTAGGATAAATTGATTTTGATAGAATCTGCAAAAAATGTGTCATGTGACCGCTTTGTAGGATTGATTTTTTTCCTGTAATATTTATGTAATTATTTTTGTATGAATAAAAAGTAAAATCTCAAAATCAAACTGCCTCCCTCTGCCCCTCCTCTTTGTTCACCGCCGGCCCCGCGCGTTTCAGTACTTTCCGGATGAGATCGCGCAGGGGTAGACCGCCCACTACAATTACAGGTCGAATTTATTTATGAGAATCTTTTCCTTTAACCCACAACGTAATATCTTTTCTTTCGTGCGTTCATTTCATCGTCAAACTAGCGAGTCGAATAAGACACGCTATTAAATTTGGTTAACAAAGGAATCCTGAACAGGCTAGGAACCGATGAAACGGACCTATGACTCATTAGACTTTTCCCTAGAATAGAATGCATCTAATATCAATTATACATAATAAGTCACGCCTTCCAGATGTTTTTACTTAACTATGAAGTTCGAACGGTACAATAAAAACTTATAAAAATATATATTAATTGATAAACTAAAGTTCCTCAAAACTTAAGACAAGATTTTTGTGCATAGCGCAAAGGGTAACAATTATTTTTATAAACAATAATTATTAGCCTGAAACACTCATCCAAATTGAAAAAAAAAACCTTTCCGAGCAAAGATAAATGTCGCCGACAGGACTCGAACCTGCATCCTTCTGATGTCCGGTCAGATGCTCTACCGTTGAGCTACGTCGGCTAAAAATATTTATTAGTATTCATTTATTCCTGAAGATGATAGCATTGCTATCGAAACATGTAGAAATATTTATATATTTTAAGTAAAGTAAAAATACAAAGTGTATTTTCAATTATATAATTAATAATTATTGTTTATAAAAATTAATAAAAATATGTTGTTTCTTGGCAGAATTAGAAACAAAGCGCATAAAGAATCCTGTCTGATAATTATACAACTTACAGTTATATCACCACACTTTAATTACTGCTTCGAGGCCAAGATGCAAGAGAAAACTTGGGTTGCCATGAGGGGTGACTGAGTTACCCAAAGCATTTTATCAGTATAATGCGATTTTTTAACATTACTTCATCAATTTTATTGCCAATTCTTAATATGAGTCTCTTTTGTCAACCGTAAGTATAATGTACAAACCAATCTGGGATGTGTATTTTTACTAATCTCCTTCTAAGCTAACGCTGTGAAGGGACACTTGGGGGGTTAAAATCTTTCACATCCTTAATAATAATAATAATTGGATTACTTCTATAGCGCCGTTTTCGTGGGAAAATCACCTCAAGGGATCCTTAGCTTCGTTCAACTAAAAAAATGAGAGTCCTTGACGTGCACCCTGAAGGAGTAAACATAAGTTACTTATACCGGGGTGGGAAAGTAGTGGGTAACCTCAACTGTGTTATAAACCACGGATTTATTGTATTTTTTCGCAAACCGGTTTCGCTTAGATCAAGCCTCGTGAGAATAAATATAATAACTAAAGAATAATACGGAGTTATCCTACATATACATAAATACAGAATACAATAAAGTGAGTCAGATGCATTACAAAAAAGAGAGGAAAGAGAATAAAATGTGTAACAACTTCTATATAGAACAAAACAACAATAATATATTTTTTCTTTAATAAACGTATAATTATTTGGCTAGTGAATTACACGGATGTGTCGAAACCGGTATCACAGTAATAAAATTTAGTAACAAAAGTACACAGTGGATAAAACTCCTAAAGCGAAATTAAATTTTTACATATTTAATACCCAAGAAATACAAAAAAAAGTTAAATTATCTTGTGGCTTCATTATTAATGAAATTAGTAGACTGTGTATCCCGATGGGGAAAGTTTCGCATTCGAAAGATGTATACGGTATTTATATTTTTAAAATGGTGGTGGAAACAGAGCTATTCTTATTAATTTATTAATATTGACGCCACAAAATAACTGTCCATTGAAGAAAAAAAAATTGTTTACAACACTGTTTAATGTATAAATATTAACATATTTCAAAGTATATTGTGTATCCTGATGAAGGGAATCTTCAAGCGAAGCTGAAACATGTTGACATTTATATATTAAACAGTGGTGTAAACAAAGTATGCCTTAGTAATTTTATTAATAGTTAATATTATTACTAATAATATAATCAACTTGTTTTTATTAATTTTTCTACATGTTTCATTATAAATATTAGTTAAAAATAACAATACACCACTATTCTGTATACTTTTATTGATTTTATAAAATTAATTTATTCAAATACCTCCTTTTGGTCTGAACTTGCTTACGAGGGCGGAGCTCGGGCAGTCCAGACGGGGGCGTCAGAAAGCTCAGCTATCTGTGTTTAGGAGAGGAATAGAAGGTTTAGGCGATAGAATTGGAGGTAGTGGTGAACAAAGTTAAAATTTTTGTGCAAACCTCGAATGTTGGTAAAATTCATAAACTTTTTTGGCGTTGACCGGGGACGCCTAGTACTCGCCGTTGTAATAAAACTGTTATTTATATTTTTTGTCATCATGATTTTATTTTGTTATTTATGGTTTTTTGGGAAAAGAAAAGCAAGGGAAGGATAAGGTATATAAGGTGGAAAGAAAACTGGGGGTCAGGGTATCCAGGAGTGTCGGACGTGTGAATCCATCCCAACCACTGCGAAGCAAGGCGATGGGCCGGGAGATTCCGGCTGGGAAGGGCTCCCAATGCGCCACAAAAGCTAATGCTTTAAAAACCATCCAGCACAATTCGTAGTGGATTCCTTCAGGGACTTGCGCGAGTGAAGGTTATGAAGGTGCTCTAAATTGTGCAAATGATGATCCGGTGATGAACCCCACTGTATCGGTAAAATGTTGGTATTCAATCGCATCACATGAATGTCTTTTTTTTATTGTGAGTTAGCACGCGAATGAATAAATACTTCTTCCAAGGTGATGAATAGCTCCAGTTAAACCATAAATAAAGTTTTTCTACAGGGGGTAAGCATGTGAAGTGTTGAAGTTTGATTTTTGTAACGAGTAAGGGTGCGAAGTTTTAAGGATCCCTATGAGAAAATGAAACTGCAGTAGGAACAAGAAAGGGGTTTTTAAGTATGGGTAAGCATGTGAAGTTTTAAGGATCTTTTCCATGAACATTAAAGCTGCAGTAGGAACATAAAAAGGGATTTTCACCGGTATGGGAAATCATGTGACGTTTTAAATATCCCTTTTGAGAACAAGAATAGTTGCAGTCGGAACACGAGAAAGATTTTTCTGCAACATGGAAAAGCATGTGACGTTTTAACGATCCCTTATGAGAACATGAAATAGCTGCAGTCGGAACACGAGAAAGGTTTTTATCTAGTATGAGTGAGAATGTGACATTTTAAAAGTTCCTTTCGAGAACATGAATAGTAACATTTGGAACACGAGAAAGGTTTTTCTCCACTATGGGTAAACATGTGACGTTTTAAAATCCACTTTTGAGAAAATGAACGATTGCAGTCGAAACAGGAGAAAGGTTTTTCTTTAGTATGAGTGAGCATGTGACATTTTAAATTTCCCTTTTGAGAACATGAATAGTTACATTCGGAACACGAGAAAGGTTTCTCTCCAGTATGGGTAAACGTGTGACGTTTTAAATCAAATTTTTGAAAAAATGAAATGTTGCACTCGAAACACGAGAAAGGTTTTTCTTTAGTATGAGTGAGCATGTGAGATTTTAAATTTCCCTTTTGAGAACATGAATAATTACATTCAGAACATGAGAATGGTTTTCTTCCATTGTGGGTAAGCATGTGACGTTTTAAATATCCCTTTTGAGAACAAGAATAGTTGCAGTTGGAACACGAGAAAGGTTTATCTCCAGTATGGGTAAGCATGTGGAGTTTTACAGATCCCTTTCGAGAACATGAATAACTGCAGTAGGAACACACAAAGAGGTTTTTACTGGTATGAGAAATCATGTGACGTTTTAAATATCCCTTTTGAGAACAAGAATAGTTGCAGTCGGAACACGAGAAAGATTTTTCTCCAGTGTGGGTCAGCATGTGAAATTTAACAGATCTCTTTTGAGAACGTGAAATGTCGCAGTCAGAACATGAATAAGGTTTCTCTACAAGATCCGACTTCAGGTCCGTTATTAATTCTGAAAAGATAACGGATAAAGTACAATAATTAGGAAAATATCGGTAATATTTTGATGTTTTTTCTTAAATTCATTGTCGGTTTTCATAACAACGTACCTAAATTCCCGCTGCCGCAATAACTTGGGGTTCGCGGGAACAACTTTCAAGTCTATTAAAATAACACAATATGGAATAATGTTAAAAGTGTAACATTTGAGTTTCGCAGTAGCTGGGCGACAGGGATAAATAGTGTAATAGAGCAGTTTCACTTGCTCTGCCCATTCCCAGAATAGATACCAAACTAGCCACTTGGCCTGTAAGATCTCCTGTACTCGTATATAATAAAAAAGGTTAAATAGAATGCATTAAATAATAATCCTTCCATTACCATCATCTGATGATATAAAATAAATGTTAAAAGATCTTTAGACTTGTCCCTCCCGAGAGAGGACTTGAAAAAGTTACAAACCTTAAAATAAAATCGTTACTGTTAAAGATTCCACTGAGAAACAACAAAGGTAAATAAAAATTGAGATTTTATAATGGTTTTATTGCATAAAAATGACATCTGATGTCCGCCTTACGGAAGTTTTCAGCAGAATCATTGTATATTTGAGAACCATCAGACAGAATGTCTAGATTCAAAAGTCAATCGAATGATGAACTCCGGAATCATTATAAAAAAAAAATACTTGACGGCCTCCATGGTCGAGGGGTAAGGCTCTCGACTACGAATCCGAAGGTCGCGGGTTCAAATCCCGGCGTGCGCAAGTAATTTTTATTTAATTAATTTGTGTTGTTTCACAATTAATTCATTTAAAAATAATATAGAGTATATTTGCGCACGTTCCAGAGTGGAAGATACTCTCAGTATCGCCTGGTGAAAGACCACCATTCAGAATTGAAACGTTGCTTGAAATGGCTTTTAGCTGTGTTTGGTGACCAGATCTGAATAGCCAGGTATTCCCAACCTTCCTATTCCCCTTCTCCTTCCCCTCCCCAATACCTTCAGCCTCACAACATTCCCCAATTGGGAATGCCATAGTCTCACTGGCTCCAGACGGTTGGGAGCAGTTGGGACTCTTGTGAGGTATTCATATATATAAAAAACTTGTTGGAGCACACAATAGATGTCACATGTAATATCTTATAATCCAAAATAACTTGTGAGACGATATCTTTGATTGATAATATGTGTGAGAGGCAACAGCAACAGGAATTGGGAAGTGATTGCGGTCATTATAAATAAAACGATTTCTTGGTTCGAAAATTTTCTGCAAAGCAATACGTCAAAGTTTAAATTCAAAGCACCGATGGGCGCGAAGAAGGGAAGTAGAAAACAAACAGCTGTCCTGACTGCGCATATCTGAAGAACTTTTGTGATATACGCAATGCAACTTACTAGTTGGCTGAACACTCTCGGCATACTGCAAACACTCCTTCTTCACATCCGGGAGGTCGATTTCTATATCCGTATAGGGCATTACAACTGCGTCTTCTTCCTGAGACCCAGGTTCCGTCTTGATGGAAACACTCTCTAGGTTGGTAAGATCCATGGCACTGCTGTGATGGCGTCTTATTCTCAGCTTAAAATAAAGTAGACCTAAAACAAGAACAAAAAATTATTAATAAGGCCACTTGAAGATTCGTGGTTTGGGTTTCGGTAAACCGGTCGGTGTTAATCTAACAATTTCACAAGAATTAATTTTTCACAGTTGGCACTTCCGACAAACGTCATATCATAATAACATAAGAGATAGTCTATTTCCCTCACATAATAACGTATTTTTACTAACGTCAAGTAAAAAATGAAGTGTACTTTTTTGGACATCCGCATATGCAAATATTTTTTATATATTTGTATGAACCTGACGGTATATTTCTTTCCTAAATTAAGTGTTTTTATGAGTCCCAGTATGAAATAAATACCGAAGTTATTACAACATTAATTTGAACAAACATTAGCACTCAGAGGGCGTGTTTCACATAAACCTACTAAAAAATATTTGAAAGTTTGTAATAAAAACACCATTGAATTCCTCATCCAAAAAAAAATCGTCCGAGATTAAACACGAAAATCGCATGTCGAAATATAAACATTTCTACCTCATGAAACGGTCAATAAAATCCAATTAAAAAAATAGCACAAAAAGCCTGTTATGCCAGATATTCGAAAACTAAAACAACCGATGTTTATTCGCCCCAGGTAGGGAGGAAACAATCTCTAAATCTACGTATTTTCAAATACATGTACGGTACGACAGGGTTAAACGGTACACTTTCAGTTAAATACAGTTATTCCCGTGAATTAATCCACACTGCGTTTTATACGATGCTTTTTTCATACAGATACCCATATGGAGACATATCGGGTCCCAAATGAAGAATCTTGCTTTACACGATCATTGTTTTCATACCTACGATATCTTTCACATATGCAGATATAGTTGGCAGAAGGGAAATGATATTTTGGGACGGTACTTAGTCGTCAAAGAACACCTTCACGAATTTCTCAATACCGAACAAAGACACGAGTTCACAATCAGTAATAAACCCAGTCCAGTCTTTCTTTCATCTTCTTAACAATGTTGCAAAAGGCATATTGAAATAAGCACGCGACATTCCCATAAAATAAATGTAATTATAATTAAGTAAAACAATTACACTTTTAATTAAAGCGCGCTAAACTGTAGAAAAATGTTACCAAAAACAGGACACGTCCATTTTATCATCCCGATTCCGAAGAAACTGGACGAAAAAGAGCATCGCGTAAAACCGATAAAAGTACAGTTGACGTTGGTGTAGTTTTACGTGGGTCGAATCAATTGTCTCATATAGTAATATGTCGCCAAAACAAACCATGCTGGTTTATGAATTTAATGATATAGAAGTAATACACACATTGACAACTATTATTGACGGTGTAAATACAAGACAAAATGTTTTAATGGTGAAATTTATTAAATAAAATCGGGATGCTTCTTTCCCTCTGGCTTTCACATGTTAGCCTTGCTGGGTAGCTCAATATAATATGATATATCGCGAATGCTATGAAAACCTGTCAAGCCAAAAGTAAGGCGATATACTCTTACAATAAACAAGCATCA